>CAKNWU010079683.1:0-20233 GCA_932072015.1 Andricus quercustozae
GCGACAAATTCCTCATCCAGATCTCCACCTTAAAATAAAGGAAGACCTTAATGACAAATTGTAAGAAGAAATTTATTATATGATGAGCTATTAGCTCATTGATTTAAACTTACCGAATTATATTCCAAATTGGTTCACTTCAAAACTGGGCTAGTAACTATTTTGGGGATTCACAAATATTTGAACATTCCTTGAAGAAACTGGTTTCCTTGATTCGTATAGTCCCTTTTCTATTTCGTTCAAAGATGCTGGTACTGTTGCAGGTAGTTATTGCTTAGTACGGTACCGTCGATCGTCCTTCTGGTGGTAGAACGTTCCAATGGGTTGACAACGAGAAGTTGTCAAAGGAGTTTATTAGTGGGCAGGTAGCCTGAGGTTTCCTGCTGTTGCTCAAGGAGTCAAGGGTAATAATGTTGACAATGGATTTGACAAAGGATCTTATGGTTCCGTTTCACTTTATTTAAGGGATTTTTGAAATTGACAATCGACTTCAGTTCGATTGCAATTTCCGACGCACAGCACTGATTTTACTTTATTATTTTTTGAAATTTATATTTCGACTATTTGGAAAATGGTTTCCAAATAACCGGAGTCTAATGTGTGTTTTTAGTTTTGATGATTAACTTTTAAGTAGAGCTTCCGCCCGATTTGAAATTTGTAGATAGACTGATTTTCTAATTCTGATCCTGGCTTTATATACGTCAGATTTTATTGTGTTCACAACCAAAAACTTGACAACCAAAAACTTGAGGCGAGGGGACGTAACAATTGAAATCAATTGATGTCCAGGTATCTATATCTGAAGACGTAGTGGATGATTTTTATGAGTTTCGTTGAAAGATTTGTAGGCGGGAAGTCATTGTATAAAATCCTTATATCCAGGTGTCTATATCTGAAGGCGTAGTACCTGGGGGTGCTGTACCTTGAGTCCAAGGAACTGGTCATTGTGCCACCCTCTTTAATGTTTCGTGGCTCGTTTTTATGAGCTGCATTCGGAGATTTGTAGGCGAGAAGTCATTGTATTTTAGTGGTGAATAGAAAAGTCAAGATTTCCAAAGTGCATGGTTAGTACTGAGGAGTTCGGACTACTGACTTTTATCATGATAGATAAAAGTGAATATGCATGAGTTTGTGCATTTTTATAAGAACATAATCCTTGTCTATCATAATTATTAATATAAATTATAAGTATAAATATATCAATTATTAATAATATAAGTATAAATAATATAGGTATAATACGTCACAGGACGTGACAATTGTATTTTTAATGAATAAATATATTTGATTAAAAAACAGTTTTTTAATGTCTAAATACGATAATAAAATACCCGACATGGTAAAATTCTCAAAAAAGTAAATATTTAAAATAGAAAGATTCTCGAAAAGATAAAAAGTCTGAAATACAAAAATCCCGAATTGGAAATTTCCCAAATGATAAAATTTTCGAACAGTTTACAGTCTAAACTAATTTGAAAATTTCCGTATAATAACATTCCGGTCAGTTTATAATATTACCGAATTTGACAATTTTCGAATAATAAAATTTGAGACGGAAAATTGCTGAATTATAAAATATTCGACACCGTCAAACCGACCGTACAAAATTCCCGCATTCAAATAATAAAAAAATTATATTTCAATAAATATATTTTTTTTAAATACGCTAATGAAATATTCTGACCGCAGAATTAAAAAAAATGTTTAATGTATTTTATAAAATTACTGTTCAACTTTAAAATAACAATAATTGTAAAAAATTCTCACTGCAAGTTTTTTTTTGAAAATGTACATAGTAGGTTTTCTTTAATTATTGCTCTTATACTAAAAATCTTGTTTTCTTATTGTTTTTCCATTCAAAAATATTTTTTCTTCTATTGCTATTTCAAATTTAAACAATAATTTAACAAAAAATAAATTGAACCCCAAAAAAATATTTTTGATCAAAATATTTTATTATTGTATTTTTGATGAATAAATATGGATTATTTAAAAAAATTAATTAATAATACTAAAATATTATTTTAAATTATAATTAAAAATTAAAATTCTCCAAAAAGAAAATATTACAAATATAAATATCCCGATATTATCAAATATCTTTAAATTATATATATTTTTAAATTTTATAATTATGAAATATAGTATATATACATTATATTACATAATTATAACATTTTGATAAATAAAAATTAACCTTTCGCTTCTTTGGACCTGTTGCAAGGGTTTCTGCTGAATATGGTTACAATAATTAATAAGCAGTCAGGGACAATTGTCCAGGGATGGTCCCGAAGGAATGACCCGTACGCGGATGCGTGACAACCGTGCCGAAAGCTGAAGGGCACCTGGGTGATGTGTCTTAAACGGTGACTCTGAGATACCGGGCGACTTCTCAGAGTATGCAGCCTTATCCTTGCATGCGGGACTCTACAAGGATGTACGAACTCTTTCCCTAGCTGCTCGTGGGAACAGCAATGACACCACCAAAACACCAAAAAGTTGTAAATGCGGTTCAAAACGATCGAACGCGCAGAGCACCCGCCAATGGGTCGGCGAACCATGCCGATAATCCTAGAGTCCGGTGTGCTGAAAATAATTTAGATGGAAACACGACGACGAACCGGCAAAACGCCCACATCGAGTGGACGAATCAACTCAAGGATGACTTGCTAGACTGCTACGATGTCAGCATTATCCCTGTTGACCGAGGTATTATGGCGCGTATGCATGCTCTGTGGTGCCAAAAACAGACAAAGCTTCAGCACGTGTCGATTCAATCGTTGCGAAATCAGCGTGCCTACCTCTGGAAAAATGGATATGTACGCGGAGCGCTTCCCCAACCGCTGCTTGATCAAGCTGCAGCCGAAGATGAGGAAGCGACGTTAAGACCAACCGCGGAGAGCAGGCACCTTCTAAAAGATGATGAAGATTTCAGGACAAGAAGGAACATTAACATGCAAGTTCCTCTTAAACCCCAAGATCTGGCTGTAATGCATGCCTCCCTTCGTGGAGAAATCTCGCAAGAATCCGACCTCTGGACCATTAATTGCTCAGTTTATGGTGCTTGCGAGAGCTTTGGCTGATTCAAATCGAAGGCTCAAACCGACGATGGATCAAGAGACCAAAAGACGCTTACATCAACTGAACAATAAGATTGGATGGGCAAGACAGAATGCGTCCCGTGTTCAATGTGTGATTGACTACATAACATCTGGTAGACCGTTCATGAAAAAGGTTCGAAAGTTCGCCCAAGTACGGAGGATCTTGAATCACACACTAAACAATTCAAAGCTGCTGACAATCAAGCAGCATATTGTTGACAAAATACGGCTGTTATCTGACGCAAGGAGGAGAATACAGAAGAGGGAGTGATGGATCAGGGAAAATCAAAAGTTTCTCGCTGACCCATCTCGCCTGTTCAGTGATCACCCTGTTTCTGTCAAAAATCCATCCAAGCCCAACGAGGTAGAGACGTTTTGGAGAGAAGTATACAAGATCCCGAAAACACTAAAGTTAAATGAAGATACTGACAATATCAGCTGCTTCAAGGAATTTTGCGACAACCTCATAAAATCTGAGGAGAAATGTCCATCAATCTCTGCCGAATAGGTAAAAAAGTACTTAGAGGAACGAAGAACTTTTCCGGTGCTGGACCAGATTGTATCAAGAAATTCTCGTGGAAGAAGTTTACTTCTACACACCAACATTTGGCCCGCATATTCACCTCATATTTAAAGTCAGAGACGCCCATTCCGCAGTGGCTGGTGTTAGGACGTACTATAATCATACCGAAAAAAGGCAACTTGTCCAACCCAGAGAATTATAGACCAATAACTTGTTTGAACACACTGTATAAGATCTTTACAGCTGTCCTAAACAACTGGATTGTTCGGCGAATTGAGCCTGTGTGGCATGAGATGTACGAACAACGTGGCTCGAAAAAAGGTGTAGCAGGCTGTCGAGAGAACCTGCTAATTGACAGGTGTATCTGCAAAGACGCTGCAGCCCATCAACGCATCCTGTCAATGGCCTGGATTGACCATCTGAAAGCTTTCAATCAAACCTCTCATAGACTTATCATGTGTCTGTTGGAAAGCTTGAAGGTGCATCCACACATAGTGAGATGCATAGAGAGATTGATGCCTCTTTGGAAAACTCGATTTACAATCTCATCTGGAAATTATCGTGTGACAACAAACAACGTCACCTTCCAGAGGGTGTCTTTCAGGGCGATACCATGAGCCCTTTGTTTTTTTGCATCACACTTCTGCCTCTATCTCTCGCACTACGAAAGTCTTCAGGATACCTCTGTGGCGACACTAACCAGCGCGAGCATAAGGTCACTCATGTATTTTATATGGATGACCTGAAGATCTATGCCTCTGGTAAAGGCAAACTTTAAACTGCCATAAATATCGTCAAAGAGTACACAGGAGAGATTGGGATGGACTTTCGATTGAATAAATGTGCCAAAATTCATCTGAAGAACGGAAAGAGTGTTGCCGTTCCCGAGGACCCTGAGCTTGTGGATATAAGTTTTATTAGACATCTTAACATTGAAGAGACCTATACATACCTGGGCGTGCCTCAAGGACGCATTCAGGACGTAACATCAGTAGAGGAGTCTCTCCGAAGCAGATACAACCATCTTCATTGACAGATTTGGTCTTCCAATCTGTCAGCCTTGAATAACATATCTGCGACTAACATGCTTGCCGTCCCGGTTCTACTCTACTCGTTTGAGGTGGTTCAATGGACGAAGAACAAACTTAAGGCCCTTGATGGCACCACACGTAAGATCATGCATATGCTGAAAAGCTTGCATATCAATGCGTCAGTTCCGCGATTATACATTTCACGCCGTCAAGGCGGACGCGGACTTCTGAATCTCCAGTTTCTTCATAACCGAATTGTTCTAAGTACAGCTTATATCGTAGCCAATGGCAGAGATCCTCTCTTAAAAATGGTCAGGAACCACCAGATGATTGGTAAAGGAGCGTTCCTTTATAAAGCCGCGGAGCAAGCGGCCGAGACCCTTGGCCTGCATTTTAACATCAGAAGTGAGGAAAGTGCATAATTCCATCTAGATGCTTCACTTCTGAAAACCGAAGTGAAGAAAGCAGAAGTTCAAAAATCCCATCAAGAGCTACTCGACAAGAAAATGCATGGAAATTTTCACAGGAATGTAGAAAAACAGTCCTTGTTGAAGGAGCAAACTTTTGCTTTCCTCAGACCATCTGGGCTTAATTCAGGTACAGAGGGTTTTATTTTCGCATGCCAGGACGGTGTCATTTCCACCTTAGGATGCCGTGACCGCATTTTAGGTCATGAAGCTCCCAGCGATAGGTGCAGAGCGTGTCATGCACACGCTGAGTACCTGGAACACATAATATCGGGGTGTCCAACCCACGCTGGAACGACGTATATCTAGAGACATAATGCGTCCCTAGGAGTGCTTTATTACCATCTTTGTCGTTCTTACGGTGTTGGTCGCGACCCTGCCCTCCCGAACGCTCCAAGGGAGATAGAGTCAATTGTCCAAAACGAGAAGTGCCCAATTTTCTGGAACTACGATTTTCGGACAGCAGTCTCCGTTGCACACTCGAGGCCTGACATTGATCTCCAAGACTTCGAGAAACGAACTATATCCGCGATCGAATTCTCGGCCCCGTCCGAATTCAACATCACTGCCAAGGAGGAAGGAAAGGAGGAGAGGCATCAAGACCTTAAAAGGGAGCTGCAAAGACTGTACCCAAAATATTCGGTACAAGTAATTGTCCGTGTGATAGGTGCTCTCGGAGGTGCGAAACCATCACTGGTTCGTAACCTTAAAGCCATACCCGCGTGCCAAAAATATGCCCAGGCACTTGCTTAACCTTATTTTTTAATTATATGTATACATTATATTTCATAATCATAAAATTTTGATGAATAAAAATTAACGTTTCGCTTCTTTGGGCCTGTTGGATTATGATATCCATAAATATCTTTACAAATCTCTTCGTAATAATTTTCTAGATGTCTCATGAGCCCAGAAGGATTGCTATTTTTCATTCTTATATTTCTCTCTGTTCCCTTTATTGCGCACAATTTGCAACTCGCAACCTTATTTTTTTCGGGATCAATATTAATTACAAAATTTTCTTTAATTTTTTGCTTCGTGGCCCTTTTTCTTCTGTGCCACGCCTAATACAAATTCTTATGCACAATGTGTTTACAATGTCAGTATTATATTAAGTTATTAATATAATTTCCTTACTTTTCAAGCGTTGATTCGCTCTTTTCTTTTCGAGTATCAGATTTTGGTGGAGTTTCGTCCCTTTCGTTGGAAATATAAATCACTCTTTAATTAAATACTTGAAATTACACCTGTCAAAGTGACAGCTCGTTGCTAGGTCAAGACTCTAGATGATCGCTTGACTCGCTTGGAAAATAAAAGAAATAAAAGACGATAATAAACAAAAGAAGTTTTACAAACTATTTGACAAGACTTTTTCATTATCGAGCGATAACATTCGATAATCAAAATTTAAGATTCTTAAATTAGATTAAAATCAAATTCAAAATCCCATTTAACGTCCAACATTCAAGTCAATGTATAAATTCCTGAAAATAAACACAGAATCTTACGATAAAATTTGGACAAACACCACAAAATGCTCCTATTGCAATTCCTGAAAACAAAATAAAAATTTGTTTCTTTGGACAAAAATAAAAAAGAGGAAAGAAAAATGAGAAGGCAACCAACCAAATCCCCTTCCTTCTCTTTTTTATTTCTGTCGTCTTTTTTATTTTTATTACTTTGAAATCAAAATAAAAAAGCATGGATGATATTCGCCAACGTTTTGGTGCTCACACTGCACCCTTATCAAGGTAAGAAAACTTAGACCAGGTGGGAACAGCAACGAAAATACGATGCTATCTCCTGGATTCCTGAGAAGTAAGCCTTAGTCGAAGACTTAGTCTAAGACTTAGATGGCAATTCGAAAAAATTTAACAATAGTTGACAAGCGCGCGAACGATTACTTATAAATTAGGATACCATGTTTTCATACTTATACTCATGTATCACATTAATTAATTGCTCAATATTAGTTGTTTCTCTAAGGCAATTTTATATTTTTAGAATAACGAATTCAAAAATCCCGCCCACATTGTCACGCTATCAAATGTAAAATACATTTGTAGTAAACTACGGACGTAATATATGTAGTAATAATATACATGTCGAAAACCATGTAATATACGTGATGTATTAAACGTACCCATCCCTGGCCATGCAAGATTTGATGTGTCGAGTTATATAATCTTCGATGCCTACCCGCCAAACAAATGACCTTGCAAGCATTTTACATCTCACAATATCGGGGTGGTTTTCATAAAGGATAAGCAGTATACGGGATTGAAGTCATTGCGGGATTACAACACCGTTCCCAAACAAAACGCAAAATTTTTCCAGAGGTAAAGCCATTCTAATTTCATGAAACGGACTGAAAACTGGTTGTAAGAACTTGAGTATCGGCCACCCATTCTCAAGGTGCACTTTATCCTGTGATAAACTAGGATCTTCCAGGATAGCCAAGGCGATCATTTGAAAACACAACAGTTGATTCTCGAAATCATCAATAACCGAAAAATTAGCCACCAGCACCCCTCTACCTTCATTTAAGAGCAGTAGGCGAGACAGCGCATCCGCATGTTCGATGGATGATCCTTTTCGATATTTAATATCATAGACGTAAGCCGATAGAATTATGGCCCAGAGTTGCCATCTGGCGGCGGAAAATTGTGGAATACTCTTTTTAGGTTTAAAAATGCTTTGAAGGGCCTCATGGTCCATAATAAGCAAGAATTTTCGACTCTAAATAAACTTATGTAATTTCGACACCACGAAAATTAAAGCCAACGCTTCTCTATCAAGTTGACTATAGTTTCTTTTTGCCCTTAACAAGGTAGGCGAAGCGAAAGCAATTGATTTTTCGACCAAATTAACTAAATTATCTAGAACCGCATCTACCCCATACGAACTAGCATCGGCCGCAACTAAAATTGGCAACGCCGGGTTCTACAAAACTGAAGTCGGCTTTTCCGATGCTAACTCTCAAAAGTCACCTGACATGCATCATGCCAATCCCAAGTCTCATCCTTACGAGTTAAACGTAGCGAAGGTTCCAGCATACTGGACGAGATACGGATGAATTTATGATAGTAATTAAGGAAGCCCAAAAATAATCGCAGTTCCGAAACGTTTTTAGGCTCAGTGCTCAGTACGTTTTAGCTCAGTACACTCGTTTCATTCATTCGCACCCACCAGAATATCACCCAGATACGTAGCAGTCTGGTGTATTCAATGTGAGTAAAGGCTTTGACGACTCAGCCACATTAAGCTGTAAATCGGCATTAGTCAAATCAATCTTACAAAAACAACTACATCCCGTAAATTTATTAAAAATATCTTCAATTACCGGCAGAGGATAATGACCGACGTCACAGCATTGATTAATTGTGGCTTTGAAATTTCCCATGCATTATGGGAAACCATCTCACCAATGCCTTGCTTTACATATTTCTCCAATTTTATTTTGAGTGGGTCGCGAAGGACATACGCAACATCATACGCTCGATTAAAGGTAGGCTGCTTCCCTTCTTTCAAGACAATTGACGCTTCAAATTTTTAATCGGATCAAAATTTGATTTCGGAAGAACGTTAGGAAAATCATTCTTAATTGTTGACCCTAGTCCAGAAGATTCCTCACTGGACGTAGCATTAATATTGCCAATTAAAGCGGAGTCCTTATGAATCAGAGACTCTCTCCATCCTGGATTGAAAAGATCAAGCCAATCCCGACCCAAAAGAGGCCTTTTTAGGGTGTCGTTGGTTCCAAACAACTCCAAGTTTATAAACATTCGCGTACCCAACACAACATTGAGCACAAGCTTCCCACGAACTGTCAAAGGGGTGCCTTTAGCGCACCCTTTTTTATAGTGGTAAAAGGTAAAGTGCCCCAATAATTCTCTATTTTACGAAATTTGACGAAGATTTGCCAAAGTATCAACGTGCACGCTGATCCCGAATCAGCCTCAAATTCCACTTTAAAAACATAATTTAACAAAAGACTTACATACAGAGCTTTGCCGCCACCAACAGAGTCAACAATACATTCGTTGTCACTAGTAATATTACTGATGACGTTGACATTCGAAGACGGTGCAGAGGACTTGCATAGCAGGACAATTTTCTCTGGTATGCAACGTGCGACCACAACGATCGCATGGAGAATTCGAATGATTTCTCCATGCGATCTGCTAAGGAAAGCTCTTTCCATCTTGCCACCGAAAACCCATCTCTGCCTTCCTCTTTGATCATCTGGCTCTGCTGCTTCACGACTTCCATGTCAGACACCAGCTTGCAAGCTCTTTAGAAGGTAAGATCAGGTTCTGAGAGAAGCCACAGGCCATAACTTCATCCATCAAACCAGCCACACGAGGATCTCGAAGCGCCTCTTGTAAAAAATTTCCGAACTTGCATTTGGTTGATAATTGTTTAAGTGCGACAATGTAGTCCTTCAATAATTCACTGGGCTGCTGAGAGTGCGAATGAAACTTATAACGCCCCCGACTTCAAGTCACGTGGGCGAATAGTGGTTTTTCAACACCTCCACCAATTTATCAAAACTCTTTGTATTAGGCGAATCCTGCACCAAAAGGTTTTTTTAAAGTTTTAAACATTTCCGGTCCTATTAACAGCACTAAAGACAACACTTTTTCCATGTCCAAGGTACCATTAAGCGTGAAAAATGTTTTGAGACGTTCTAAAAAGTTCTCGAAAGGCTCAAAGCTCACGTGGAACTGTGGAATTTTACCGAAAACTCCCGTTCTCTGAGTCTCTGGCTACCCCTCAACATTGAGTGCCATCTTAAGAACTGTAAATAAAGGTTACTCGCTAGTAGACTTATTTTCCACAATTTGCACTAATTGACGGATTCAATACGACTAGACTGATATACGCGAGAATTTACGACGCGACCTGACTTTTGACGAAAGCCTAATGGCGAATGCAAGACTACCAATAGCCACACATACACACGTAGGGTTCCACGAACGAGTGGTACATAACTATTGCAATCAGTGTATAACGTTATTGCAATCACTTGCAATCACTTGCAATCACTTGCAATCACTTGCAATCACTTGCAATCACTTGCAATCACTTACAATAACTTGCAATGACTCTGCAATCATCTTAATTCATCCTACAATCTGCTAATTTTAACGAATTAGACATTTTCACAAGGGAGAAATTGTCAAAGCTACTTAAGGTTGACGAAGATCGTTCTTAATATTTCGGATCGTATGCAGATCAAACTAATATGTTCGAAATACCTTCGGGTGATCGAAAATTTATTTTAAACGTAGTTCAGCGGATACAGGAAAATGATAAGTTCCTAATAAATTATTGAATGAACGTGCGAGCAATACAGTCACGTCGAAAAAAGCTAAAAATGTTCAGATACCTCAAAGGAATTCGAAAAAAGAGTTGATGGCTATACAATCAACAGATTTTAATGCTAAAAGGCTGGTGGTCATTAATCTTACCGGAGCGTAGGGCAAGAATCCTAGGAAGGAATTCCTTTCAGAAACTATTGCTAAATTGGTAGATTTAAAACTAAGTAAGTGTCAATTCTTCTAGCAGGTTTTTGCCCAGATGGTCTGCCCTTTTTCGAAATGCAAAAAAGGCGGCAATAAAAAAATTACGAAACCTGATGGCGCAGAAATTAGGCCGTAAGTAACTTGACGAGGTACCTCTGCGTATGCATGACAATAAATGTCACATTAAGACAAATAATTTGGATAACTTTGTTGAGAAACTTAATGATGCAAATACAACGAGTCCATCTCCTCCTTCTAAGCGACAACGGACATAATTCGAAGGCAAAAAGAGCTCCGAAAATGGTCATTAAGAGTTTACTTCTTCCCGAGCTTCTCTCATAAACCTTGGCTCTTTTTGTAAAGAGCGTACATCGGAAAATACGGAATTGTCAATCCCGGAGAATAATAGCCGGGAAGAATCAGGAAACGATGAACATAATTTGAAGAAAGAAACATAAAAGGCTCCTCGTTATGACTGCGAAGAATATTCCCAGAGTGCCCTTCAGCGAAATGTTGATGGTCAAACTGTTCTTGAGAATTACTTCCCTATATTGAATCAAGTAGAAATTGTTCTTAAAGAAAATGTTGACTTAAAATTGACTTTACTTACTCTCCTGGAAAAAGAAACAATATTCGAGAACTGTAATAGAGCTTGAATATCTCCATTTCTGAAAGCTTTACACGATACTGCAACAAAGAATTGTTCTCGTGTAAGCAAAGGCATGATGAAACAATAACTCTATTCTCTACTTGTTTCGTATTGGAGGATAATTACTTTACGAAAATCTGTACACAAATTTGAGAAATTCTCTACCTTCTATTTCAACAGTTGGAAAAAAACTTGCATCTACAATTGAACCAATTGAAGAAGGTTCGTTTCGCTTTAAAGAATTACGAGATTTCCTAGTCTCGCAAAATTTACCCATGAACATTTGGATAAGTGAAGATGCCACGCGTATCGTTAATAAGTTAGAGTACATTGTCAGATTGAATTAAATCGTTGGAAATGTACTGCCTTTTGATTCTAATGTATTGCCAGTTACTGGGTTATATCCGGCCACATCGATAGACAAAATTCAGCAATATTTTAAAAAAGGAATTCGCGCAAGTAATGTATATGCCATTATGGCTCAGCCCTGTAAGGAAGGAAGTCCTACTTTCCGTCTTTCCTTGTTCGGCATTGACAATGAATTTAAAGCAGATTACGTATCCAAAATATGGAAATGGATACATAATGAAGCAGGGAAAGAAGGGATCTCAGTGCTTGGTTACTCTTCGGATGGGGATCGTAAGCTACTAAAAAAAATGCGTTTTGCGTATGTTTCCAGAGAACCTCAACGTACCTCGAGAATGGTTGACGTTTTTTGCAAGTAGTATTATTGACGACCCTACCACTTGCATACAGGACACCCAGCACATCGGGGCGAAAATCAGAAATCGTTTTATTAAACCCGTTCTTCTTCGTATGGGAAAGTATGTAGCCAGCTGTTCTTACTTGAATATTCTAATTTCGGAGAGACCTAAGGAAGAACGTGATTTAATGGCGTACGATATTAATGGGGAGGATAAGATGAATTTGTCGTCTGTACTTAAAATAATTGATATCAGAGTGACAGATCGTCTTTAAAAGTAAATCCATGACATCAACGCGACTATTACATATATATTCAACCTGCGACTCATACTAGAAGCCTTTTTAAATGAGACTTAGACTCCTATTGAACGAGTTTATAACATTTGGAGGGTAACATTGTCCAGGCGAATATGGAGAAAATGGTTATTAAATGAGCAATATAAAATTTCTGAAAATTTCGTCAACAGCAACACCTACCTGTGCATTGAAATAAATGCCCATTGGCTTGTTAAAATCATACGATATCTCAGATCTATAAATTAATGTCACCTCTTTCTAACATGGCTAACTTCAAGTCAAGTTTGTGAGGCTTTTTCAGAACAACGCGATCTCTTAACACTACGCATTCTACTGTTGTAAACTTCTCTATGAAGGTCGCATCTCGACTTAGTAGTGATAATGATTATTTCTTTCCAAAAGATCAAAAAAAAGTTTGTTAGGATCTTTAGCCAATAATAAAGCAAACAAAGTTTGTCTTCCATCTGATCCTACAATGTTAAATGTCATCAATAAGGCATGGGTTGGTGCGTGTCAGAATGCTGAAGAGTTGGGAATATCTACTCGCTCTTGATGATAATGTGCTTCAGCTTCCGTCTACCAATTAACTTTAGGTACTTCGTGCGTCTTTTTTTATGATAATTACGGTTTGCTAATTGGCAGGCTTTTAGGATTGCCCTACCTAACCGGGAAAACAAAAAAAGCTCGAGCTTATACCAATCATAAGACTTCTGTAAATGTACCAAGAGATTATCGTAAAAACGGTTAGAGATGTGTATGCACTTGGTGTACTTGTTGTAATGAAGGTGTGCTTGAAGCCATCAAAGGAGAAAAACATGTATTTCGTGATATTAAAGATTATAGAGCAAGTATACTGACTCCTACGTTAACAGAAGAAGATCTTAAAATTCCTTTTTCAACGATTATTGTTAAGTGTTCACTTTTACTAAATACAAGTTCTATATAATAATGTTAATAATTTTAATATGCAATTTCGTCACATAAATATGTTATCGAATAAGTATCAAGGACATTTACTTCGAAAAAGAGTATTAGTTTATTAAATTCCACCCTTTCCTACATAGTACATATAATATTTAAGACTAATAAGCTATCATTTATTTTATAAGAGAGCAGTTGTTAATACCGTATCTGTTTGAGCGTAAAAGAAAGTATTTAAAAAATTAGGCATTTTTTTGTCCTTAAAACTGTATAACTTTATTACAACACAAAACTATCATTTGAACATTAAAATAGACTTGGAAAATTTTACAGTAGTTAAAATCGAAACTTTCTCTCTGAGGCGATGTTGAGAGTTCGGTGGTTGGAAATGGAATAATAATATGATCGAAGTATAGAGAATTCGATGGAGGGAAAAATTCGGTAAAACTTAGTGGGAACGAAGTGTGACCCTATTGTTTCACGTTAGAGGGCGGAGACAACGGTTTCTCTTAGAGGAAGGGATAGTGACCGTCATGAAGGAAACAGTAAGTTTATGTGTTTATATTTTAACATTACCTCCATGAAGAGCTTAGGATCGGAAATCTGTACGCTTTGGATTTTTTCCAAGACATGTTTCACATAACAGCTGAATATTAAAATAGACATGTGAAAAAAATATTGTTACAAAGTAATATTTCAATGACGAATGATTGAGATCTACGGAGAATCAACTATTAATATTACATTCATACTAACAAGGGAAGGTCTTCAGGTGTTCAGCGCTCGGAGGGTTATAACCGGTCGAAAAATATTCCTCGGAGCTACCCACAACAAAGTTCAACTCATCCTAGCCCCTACCTTTTCGATATTTTTACACCCCAACTCTGCAAAGTTTTGAATTTTGACCATATTTATGCTGTTTTTCACATGCAGTTAAAGCAAATTTTTGTAACGTTCGTTCCTCCTCGTTGCAAAATCTTATCTAAAATAGTATTACATTGATAGGTTATTATTTATATTTTTGAGGATTGAAAATTCACACGATTCTGATATTACTTTTTTATTACAACATCATCTCCATGAAGAATTTAACGTCTTAATTGATCATCTTGTAAATTCTACGATAACACAGGCCTGCAAATAATGGGGTCATGTCAGTTGTTAGATAGCGGAGGGTCATTCCCGAAGTAATTTTTTGCGTAGAATCCCCATCTCGGGTCAAAATTAGCCCGCCACGTTAGGATTTGGAGATATTTGCGGTTATGCACAAAAAAAAATGGCGTTTCTGGCTACTTTTGAGGTTATATACAGAATGCACATTATTTTCTTGGTCTTTCTTTTTAGTTACATTATTTATTACAGGTACTACTCTTACTCTTTAATTTAAGAGTTGCAGAGTGCAATTACAATAAAGTTACGCTAATTTGAAGTTATGAGATATTCTCAATAAAATTATCATGAAAATAAAGAGTACAATTTTTTATGTATCATTAAGTTGGTTATATGATAACTGCAACGTTATAATTTCCTATATTCGATACTAAAATATTATACGGATGATTTTCTTTTACGAAAGAAATATAAAACTGTTATAATAACTAGAAGGGGCAAAATTAAAATAAATGTAGTACTTACAATAAGTAATGTAACTAAAGAGAAAGATCAAGAAAATATTGTGCCAGATACGCCATTTTTTGGGTGCATAACCGCAAATATCACAAAATCCTGACGTGAAGGGCCAATTTTGACCCCGGATTCGGATTCTACGCAAAAAATTACTTCGGGAATGATCCTCCGCTACCCAACAACTGACATGACCCCATTATTTGCAGGCCTGTGTTATCGTAGAATTTACAAGTTGATCAATTAAGACGTAAAATTCTTCATGAAGATGATTTTATAATAAAAAAGTAACATCAGAATCGTGTACAGTTTCCTCAAAAACATAAATAATAACCTATCAGTGCAATTCTAGATTAGATTTGAAACGAGGAGAAACAAACGTTACAAAAATTTGCTTTAACTGCAAGTGAAAAACCGCATAAATATGGTTAAAATTCAAAATTTTGCAGATTTGGTGTGCAAAAATATCGAAAAGGTAGGGGCTAGGGTGGGTTGAACTTTGTTATGGGTACCTCAAGGAATCTTTTTAGACTGGTTATAACCCTCCGGGCGCTGAACACCTGAAGACCTTCCCTTGTAAGTAGTACAATTAAAATTTGCATTTAATTGATTACAATTAAGATTGACAGAGATAACAGACGCATGAACAGAAGATTAAAAGGACAATATTGCTGGGTATCTAAAAATTCAGTTTACACTTTTACTCAATATCAATCGGTGAGGGATAAACTTGTTTTACAGAGCGCTTATAAGTGCCGATAAGAAAGTGACCTGGGGTTAGCGGAAGTAAATCGTTCGGATCGGAAGACAGAGGCGTAAGGGGGCGAGAATTAAGGATAGCTTCTACCTCGACCACGTACGTGTGAAGCTGCTCATACGCCCCCACAAAATTGGTGGCATTGTCTGAAATTACAAACTCAGCACGTCCTCTGCGAGCGAAAAAACGCCTTAAACAGGCAATAAAAGCATCGGGGGTTAAATCGCTCGCGAGATCCAAATGTACTGCCTTGGTCGCTAAACAGACGAAAATCGAAACACATGTCTTGATTTTGCTTCGGTTTCGATGACGGCGTTCTTTAATGGAAAATGGTCCACAGTAATCTACCCCTACATTGATAAAAGGTCGCGTGAATGTAAGACGATTCTTAGATGAGTTTCCCATTAGATAGTTTGTTTCGCGGGGTTTGCGCTTGAAAGCACTTCACAAATTGTCGGATTATGTGTCTGGTAGCGTTGCGCCTATCGATTGGCCAGTAGCGTTCACACAGTCCATGTAAGGTTGCTTTCACTCCAGCATGAAAACGTTTGATGTGCTCTTCGCAATTAATGAGAGGAATAATGTAATGACCTTTTGGATGAACGATTGGATGTTTTTGTGTATAGGGTATGTTCGCGAGTGTCAGTCTACCACCCACTCTGATTATATCTTGATCTAAAAATGGGTTTAATCGAAAAAGACTGCTCTCTGAATTGAGATTTTGATTGAGTGTGAAGCACGCATTTCCTTGGCGAACATTTATGTCTGAATGACTTTAACTATCACATGTAAAGCAGCGTTACTTTCTGATGGTATGATTGAACCCTTCAGTTGCATTGTTTCATCCTTGGTTTTGAGATTATTAATAAATCGAAAACAATATGCGGTAACTGATTGAAGCTTTTGCATGTTGCTAAACTTTTTTGAGATATCATTTCCACCTTGAGTAATCTTTAAGAAGGAGATTGGTTTATTATATCGCGGCCATGTATTGACATCTTCACTGAGCCAACCTGGACCATGTGACTAAAATTCGTTGTTTATACAATCCTATGCTTTCTGACCACGAGAATGTAGATCAGCAGGATTATCATGGGTGGGGCAATGTCGCCACTTATGAGCTTGAGTTTTTTCCTGTATTTCAGCAACCCGATTAGCTTTGACCCTTGTTAAGGTGTATGGAGGAGTTTTAATCCAATTTAGAACAATTGTAGAATCGGACCAAAAAGAGATAAGAGCACAATGATGTCTACCGTGCTCATTAGTTGACCTTAGATAAAGGCAAGTGCCATAAGCCTTCTCGCATTGATTGGGACGCAAGCTGTGCCAAATGTAACTCGGTTTAGGCAATAAATTTTGATAGGCTCAGAAGGATTCGGATGCCATAGAATTTTTTAAAACCTTGTATCTTCTTCAGCAATGTGAATTTGTCTGTACATTTTTTGAATGTCTGCAGACAAAGCTTACAAGAACGACCGGAATCGAGTTACAATTGAAAAAGGATCTTCTTGTATGGTGGGACCAACCGTAAGAGTGTCATTTAAAGGGACATCTGTCGATGACTTTGCTGAGCCATGAAAAACGACTCTAACTTTTTTGGTCAAACTAGATTCTCTTATTACCGCGTGATGAGCCAGATAAAAACCTTGATTTGACATTTCGCGCTTGGAGAGAAGAGACATACCTATGTCCTTCGTCAAGGTATCCTTGTATGCATTCGGTATATTGAGACCTTAGCAGCGGATTCTTTTCAAATTTTCTTTCTAAAGCAAAAAAACGTTGAAAAGCCGTATTGCGCGAATCTCGAAGCGAGTACTTCTTCTCATTGAAAGGAATTTTAGAGGTATAACGACCCGTGTCGTCACGCATAATATTATTCAAGTAATGGGACTCGTAAGCTTGCTCTTCCTCTGAACGTAACTTGAAATTCTTGTCTGCCTCAAATTCCACTGTATCGCCCAGAGATGATCCCATAAAAGTCAGTTTCTTGCAGAACCGCAGTCTGATTTGGCATGCGTATTTTACCTGCGCGTAAAAGCTCATAATAATATTATGCTAAAATGATATTATGTGGAATCTGAAATAGTTTTCGATCTAGAGGTATAGAAGGAATTTGACCTCAAATTTCTTGAAATATGAGGAATGGCATATCAAAAATAGTATCATTGATGCAAGATTTGACCTTTGCTGAGGTCTTATGTTTATTACTTGTTTGAAGATTTTCAAATCCTTGTAGTTTGAGCTCTATCTTCGTTCTAGACAGGCCGAGCACAGATGCAAATTTTTCTGTAGTAGAGTTACACTGTGAGCACGAATTAGGTGTAGCTGGAAGACTTTGATTCTTCATCCCTTGATTTTTGCGAGTGAAATGTGGAAGAGTGTTGTGACGTTTTTTGCACTTTCGACAGGAACCTTTACGACAATCGATAGTGCGGTGATTATTACTGAACCAATTGTAACAGTGAGAGGCCTTTTTGACAAAATCGGACCGTTCTTGTTCTGTCGATCCTAAAAATTCTTCGCAAGAATAAAGCATGTGCACCTTTGAGCATAGTGGGCTCTCCACTTACGGATTCTCGGCCTTGGAAATTGTTTTCATACAGGATGAAGTTGAACTATAATTTGACCGCGATTTGATAACATTTTTTGTGGTTGTTTTTTGTAAAGAAGCTTGTTTTTGAGCTATTTGTGTATTTTCAATTAGCGCACGTCGCTCAAGAAAGAAAAACAGATCTTTCAAGGTGGGACTTTGATTAATATCTGCGGATTTCTCCCATTTTTCACGAGTGTAATTGTTGAGCTTTTCTCTAATAATAAAAACTAGAAGCGCATCCCCATAGTCTACTGGTTGATCAGGTGCTCGGAGAGTTCGAACGCGTTTTTTCATATGATCCAACAATAAGCGAATTGAAAACTCTTTTGAAATTGTTGGGATTTCGAATAAAGCCTTAATGAGGCTTTCCACGATAAACTTTCTATTGTAACGATTTTTTAACAATTCCCACGCTACAAGATATTTTGCACTTGATATTTTAAGGGAGCGTAATGAATCATATATGACAAGCTACGTGTCAAATGTACCGTGAAAGATAATAGAATTGTATATTGTTCTGGAATTGAAATTCCTTGAAAGAGAAGTAGAATCTGTGGACGCGATTGTCAACTGATTAGACAGTTTTTTATGTACTTTTTTGCTGTACCGCTTATGATATTAAATCGATTCTCGATTGTTGTTCTTTCAGTATCATGATTTTACTGAACTTCTGTATCATCGAGCTGTACGTTTACTAATTGAGTTTGAATAAAATTGAAATTATCCCATAATTCTTCGTGTTTTTTTATTCGCAATGCTAAATCGAGGGTTGCGCAGTCTGTATTTTCATATATTGCATTCAGTATGCTTTCCAAATTAGTTAACTGACGCTTAATATTTCCCCGTTGCTTTTTTAAAAGCGTTATTTATATATCTGTCACGATGGTAGTAAATTAACGTACGTAACTTATGAGCAGCTAATAAACGAACGAACACGAGATTGAAAATGGAAAGGGTGTAATGAAATGGACTATCGGCAACTCAATGGACTTACCTTGATTCTTGGACAGACCTGGCACTGCTGCTGGATTCCTTGGAAGTAGAGATGTCCTTTTTTTAAATTAAAAAAAAATTATGTTGCTGAGTCCTTAGCGACTTCGACGCTTGGAGCGTATGGATACGCTTCTACAGGTTGTTAGTTTGCTTTGTTTTCCTGGTTGGTTATGGCCTGAGAATGAAACCCACTGATTTTGACAGTACTAGCTTTGAAATTTCTAGTTTGTGTCAAATAATTCTCAGACTCACTGATATATTTGGTTACTAGTTTTAAAATCTCTAGTTTTATTGATTTATTTTAAATTCACTAAATTCACAGTCACTGTTTTTTTGAGTTATTAGCTTTGAAATCACTAAATTCACCGTTTCTGTTTCGTTGCGTTATCAGTTTAAAAACAACTAATTTCACAGTCACTGTTTTTTTGAGTTACTAGTTTTGAAACCACTAAATTCCGAGTCAATGGTTCGTTGCGTTATTAGTTTTAAAATCACTAATTGCACAGTCACTGATTTGAAAGTCTCTAGTTTTTAAATCTCTAGTTTCATTGTTGTATAACAAAGGCTATGTTTTAAATTTTCACAAACTGACGCGATTGTCGGAAATGGAATATTACTATGATCGTAGTACAGAGAAGTCGATGGAGGGAAAGATTCGGAAAAACTTAGTGGGAACGAAGTGTGAACCTATTGGTTCACGTCAGAGGGTGGAAACAAGGGATTCTCTTAGAGGAAGGGATAGTGAAGATGTTAAAAGATTGCCACAAAGGGACTCAGCAATTAGATAAGAAGTAATAAGCTTTAGGACCCGCTCGAGACAACGTGGTAGTCTAGAAGATTAAAGAACGTGCTCAGGCTCGAAGAGAGAAGATTAATCAATAAAGGAGCATCAATGGTCAATATAAATTCCGAAAGTTTAAGGGCCCAAAAGTTTAAGGGGAAAAGACCACCATGAAGAAAACAGGAAAGAAAATAGGTTTATGTGTTTATATTTTGGCATTATCTCCATATTATCCTACAATATAAAAATAGACATGTAAAAAAA
>CAKNWU010079689.1:0-12190 GCA_932072015.1 Andricus quercustozae
AAATTCCGTAACAGTAGGCAGTTCGTTTTTTATATCAAGTCAGATATTAGATCTGATTTGCTAAATAAAATACAATTTTCATATATAGTCATTCTAAAATTATATAAAAAGTTTTACTTAAGCCATTTATGGGAAAATGGTACTCGACAGTTATGTTAGTGGTTCATCATGTAACAATAGAATGAATAGAGAAACATTGCAGTTTTGCCTTCCGGGTCGCAGGGATGTAAAAAGCATAGAACCATGACGTGAATAGTTTCGGATTTTTTCCCCTCAGTTTCCAAAGTATTTCATTTCATCCTTGAATGGTTTCAGTAGAGAAGCGTTTCTTTAGCATTCCTCTGATGTTATCCCTGAAGTTATAAATATTTAACAACAAATTCCAATTTTGCACTTTTTAAACTAAGATTTGAGATTCTAATGTAGCAGCAATTGTAACAAGCTGTACTAAATAAATCTTTAATCGGGGTATTGAAAAGGTTCGCTACATCCCTGTTGCACATTAATATTCATCATTCTGTACAGTATGCTACGAACGCGATTCGTATCTTTGGGACGCTTCTTTATTGTGTTCATTAGCTCGGTGATCGATCCTCTAATTGAACTGACCCGATTGGGATCACACGAATTGAAGTATTTAACACACAGCGGCCCTCAATTGGCTCACAGTCGTTCCAATTTATAGAACATACATATTTTAGTTTAGCTCGTTGAAGTAATCGTTTTCTTGTTAAAAAATGAGGCTATACAAATTATCTTGAATTTAGAAGCATCTAAATATGACTTAAATTGTAAAAGTTGATACATAAAAAATACGATTTAGGTTATTGTAATCTCGATTGTTCGATTGTTTTAAACTCAGTTTGTAATATCCTTTCAATCATTTCAAGGCCTTTCCTTAAAAATATTATTCGCGAAAAAAGTATTAGGCCCAACACTTACCAATACTTCTTTTTCATAAGAGTAAATTCGTTAATTTGGAGATTCTTTTTTGAATACTTCGTATGAGGTATTTTCACATGATCGACAGCTAACTGCACTTCGTAGAGTGCTGAGGAAAAAACAATGGCATCAAATGCATATGACAAAACTTTCTTTTTTTAATATCTTCGTGATAAATAATAATTGGTATAATTTTATTATTTCATTAAATAATGTTTGAAAAAAAAATCTAATTTCCAAATACACTTACATATAGCGAACAAATTATTTTTTTACGAAAATATTAACAAAGTAAGGTTTAGTCCCATGCATTTGATCCATTGTCTTCTCCTCAGAACTCGACGAAGTGAAGTTAGCTGGTGGTCAGGTGGAAATACTTCATTGTTTAGTTTTTGATGGTTTGAATTTGAATATTTGAATAATCTGTGGTACTGGCTGAAAACCGAAAAATAACCCGAAATAGTTTTTTGAGCCTTGATTGGCCACCCTGCGTTTGAAATCATCATAGACATTAGATTGCGGGTGATTAATTGAAGGTAACCCTAATTCTAAATCGGAGGAATGTTAAACCATTGATTGAAATTTAAAGTGTGTGTTTTTATCTCGGAGTTTCACTTTGACTTGACTATATGGGTAGTAACTCTCGATTTCTACGAAGCATATAAATTTGGATAGAGTTTCTGGACACTTTAGCCTGAATTAATGTCGCAAACTGTACACATACGAGGTGCGTGTCGCTGATCACAGATCTGCCCTGCGATTCGTGCCCAGTTGCACTGAAACTGGTTTGCACCTGACACCAGCCTCAGGATCGAATGACGCGTTTCAATGAGTCCTCGCCTTCTTCTTCGTCTTCGTCCTCCTCGTCGTATCGTCATCGAGGATTCGCCCTCATGCGAATTCTCCTTTCCTTTCCCTTGCCTTTATTTTATTATCTTACATCGCCACGATTTACTTCGGTCGAACCCTCCGCGCCTCTTCGTGCAGTTTGAAAACACGGTAACCTACAGACACGCGAAACATCTTCCGAGAAACACTCCTTATGTTACTTTGTCCTTATCTGTATTCGGTATTCCTCGAGTTTGTCTGCGTTTTGAACTTTTATCTGACAGACCAATAACATTTCTTTTCAGTTTCATTAAACTCGATCAATGTTTGTTCTTCTAACAGAATAAACATGCCAGTATCTTAAAATTGTATTATAAAATACATACTTGAGAGATATCTGTTTAATTTGAAATTTTTGCACATTCATATTTTATAATCCCGTTTCTAATTCTAGATTATTTATACTGCACTTGTATTCACAGAATGAAGTCGGTTTCCTATATCCAATTATGTTTTTAAAACAAAATTGGTTATACAGAAAGGCTATGGTCTCCTTGGGGCAATATGCAATATGCATATTCATATATGAATACAAACACGCAGATGTCCGCCCACGTGGTCCTGAATGGAATCATTCATGTCCAACAGTTGTCACTTGAGATAGCAGGAGAGTAAAAAAGTGTCTTTCGTATCACTAATGCTTCGTTTCCGGAATGATTTATTTACTAGTCGATATAGATTAATATTCATCTGAAAGGACCATTTCAGTATAGCAAACACTGAAATGGTTCATAAGAAAATTTCAAGTACATCATTAATTTACATGCCACTATACCTAGAATTTATACTATACAGTTGCAATTATTTATAATGAATTATAGATATTAACATGACAGTCACTCAACATTTCAGTAAATATTGGCATAGCTATTAACGCTAGATACCATGAAACTTCATAAAGTAATTTTTTACATAAACGGAAAATAAAAATTATCTATCTATCTTGATGAATTTTTTGCATCTATGAAACAACTTAACTTTCGTATTGTTCTTTTCTTTACATAATGAACATTTATGGCCTTAAATGAAGTATAAAGCAGAACTTAAACAGAAGAAATGTATAGCAAATTACGAGTGAAGAACTCGAGATTGCTCATTATTCGCCTGGACATTAATTATAACACCGCAAACGCGTAAATGTCGCTCCCATAAATCGCAAATGTTATTAAAAACTTGGTACACCGGTATAGAAGCCGCAAAGCTGCTTCAGCGGTTTTCGTTAAGATGGGCGCGTTCTCATCAAGGACGAGGCCACTTGATGGCTTCTCGTTATAAATCTAGTGGATTTAACGACGAGAAAGAAGGGGAGTGCACTGTTTCTCTTATGCGGGGCACGTTTAATGTTCGCATACGAAGTGCTATGCATGCAGGTACTCTGCATTATCTTGTAACTTTCTTAGAAAGTGAAGCACGCTTCAGGACGAAAATCTTTTCACGCGTTGCATATTGAAAAAGAATCATCATCAATTCATCAAGTTATGTACATCAAATTATTTCATATTCGTTTAACTCCTTTAAATTATATATTGAGTAGCAACATCCTCTCTAAATCTAAATTCGGTTTTGACCAATTTAACTGATGATTAGTTAATTTCTTGGTTAATTTTGACTAGTAAATAGTAAAATATAAATATGTGTATAAACGTCAGCACTGATGCCATCCAAAATTATTGCTGAGGCACGCGCGGCATCGGGAGTGACCCACGGTGGCTCAGTATTATAGAAGAACCTTTAAAATTCTGATTCAACAGACTAGCCACCAGTAAAACTGGCCTCTTCGAGTATTTTCTTGACAAAATATGTATTTCACATCCCGCTATAGTGATGTCGTTGCCCTGATAAATTTTCTTTCTCTTCACTCTGCGATGAATACTATAAAAATTGCTTTGCGTAACAGAATCCGAAAATTGCCTCCCATCTCTAGGGGGATAGATGCTAATTTCATTGTTCGCATGCGAATAGATTTTTCCTATCGGTTTCTATGGAATGGAATGCATACTGATATTCTTGAGCTAGAAAAGTATCACCGGTGAATACTTTGTGCTTTATGAGCTGTGGCCCCTTGCACATGCTGTGAAGTACTTCGAATGCATTATCTCCACGTACCTCGAGCGTGACGGATTCTATCAGTGCGTTCCATCCCTGATGGTTGAGCAGACTCGGCAGACGATACACGACGGTGTCTTGGAAACCAGAACACACTTTTTTTTACCATGATCGGGAGAGCGCTTAAGTGGGCAACAGAGCCCTCTAAGAAATTTAACGGGTCAATTTTCTAATTGAGGGTAACCAGACGTTCATGGCAAAAAATCCAAAAATTAATTCGTCATTATTTTATACGAGTTGCGAATTCCATCTAAACATTCAATAACGAGAAAGTAGTAATTCTTTGGAAATCTTTTCGAAATCAATCTCACAGGTTGTACAAATTCTGCAATTTTTGTAGAGTATAAATCCCGAATAGTTTAATTAAGAAATTGTACAATTAGGGACCGTGCAAAAACTACGTCACGCTATTTGGAACACTTTTTCCACGTCTCCCCTTCATAACACAAAGCTTGAACCCCATTGTGTGACGTCAAAAGTACAAACACCCTAATCCTTTTAGGAAAAAAATTTCTTTTCGACTTCATTTGATAAACGCCTGAAATAAAACACAAAACATCCAAATATAATATTAGGTACTTTACTTGTAATCACTATTTTTTATTCTTTTAAGCATTTGAATAAATTGTTATGCAAATTTAATTTTTCAGTGTGTGACATCACATTTTGCATGACACACTCCCACCTACTTCACAAATCGTCACAAACTATGTTAGGCCCCCCCCCCCCCGCTCGTACCCTAGCAGTGTGACGTAGTTTTTGAACGACCCTTTTGGAATATTAAAAAATTCGAATTTTGAATACAAATTGTGAATTAATCTTTTAAAATGATAGAAGTAATTGTAAAATAATTTTCTAAATTTCTATGGTGGAAGTTCACTGAGAAATACGAATATTGAAATTTAGAAAAAATTTCAAAATTTAATGATTAAAAATAGCAAGCTTCCGAAATCGAGCAATTAAAAATTTTATAATTGTAGAGCCTTAAAAATTATTCCTGAAAGAACAAACAATTTCAAGAAAGAAAAAGAATACAAATTTGAATAACTGTAGGTTGTATGTTCCGCAATCGAGGTATTGGAAATTGTATTATTATAGGAAATAATTTTTTAATTTGAAGAACTTAATAATAAAGAATTACAAATAAACAATTTAAAATATAGACAATTCAAAGATTAAAAAAAGTTAAAACTTTAAATTTAATATTCCACTCTATACATCATTTTCCTACTAAAACAAGCGTAAAAAGATGCTTACTAAAGAAAATTTGTCTGTAATTTCTCTAATTGAAGTATTAACAGTTCATTTGTTGCTTTTTACAATTATAATATTTTTGTAAGTTTGCACAATCCTCATCGAAATTAAAATAATTGAGCGAAATTCAAATAAATAATTATAATTGACTGAATTTGAATTGTTTAATGTCGATTCCTCTAAATCAATTTTATGTTATGTGCCATATGTAATGTGGCAATTCATTTCAATAAATATTAAGATAAATAACAATTCAGAAAATTACATAGAATTAGGATTGAATGAAAATTTGGATAAATAAATAATATTTCAAATAGAAATTTGGAAACATGAAAATTATGAAAAATGGTAATTCTGGGGGAAAAATCGTGCCAAATGGTGATCTGGGAAAATAAAAATGATGGAAACTTCTATCACTTCGCTGATTGAAGTATTAAAAGTTGAATTGGTACTTTTGACAATTATAGTTTTTTTCTGAGTTTGCGTTTCAGCGTCTCGCGAAAGTCTTGTGGTGGTGTCACCGTACTTGGAACGCAATTTCTGTTATCAATGTAATATTCTGCACTGAAGGGCCCCGGAAGTGTCTCGTTGACTCTCGCTGCGTGGTTCATTGGTACATCCGGTGCGATGCTCTGCGATCTAACACAATGATACCGGTGTTGCACATCACCTAAAAGAGGAACAAAAGCCGCAGTTACACCACCAGAGTCGAACAATGACGGTCAAGTTGAAGTCCTTGATTTCATCACTCTGAATTGATAAATTCAGCTTTCGTTTTATCGGAAGAGTTATGCAGAAAGAATTCGTTTCACAAAATCTATTTTTTCACATTTTCCCCTGTATTTTAATCCTCACTTTTAGTTATCGCGAGAAAACATTGGCTGCATATTACAACTCAACGGTTCAATTGCAGGACGTTATTTATTTTCGTAATAAACCCCCATGTATGCAAAATCTCGGTATTTATCTTGATGCAATTAATTATAGGTTTTATCTGACTATGCAAATACAAGCCAGCTTCCAGGAGTGGACAATTTGAAAATGTTTATTTGAACATGTTGAATTATATTTCATCGAAAGTAATATTCGATTAGATATAATGGCTTACAATTTGTCTCTCTTAAACAATCATGTTGAGGTTGACATCCCTTTAGTCGGAATTATTCATAATTAGGTATATATATTTATACCACGTTTTGCAAAGCCTATTTGTAATAAATGTATATTGTTAAATTTGGAGAATATTTACTATAAAGAAAAAATAAATCACCATTTACGACTGGCCTAATTTTGTTTCTTAATAATTATTTTGAAAAGCACGTTTTATCTTATTATAAGTTTACCTGCACCCTAAATTAGAAAAGGAGTCCTGAGGGCAAGTGGTGAAATCCTGGACAATTTGTTCTGCCTATCAATCGGCAGCACATCGTTTTCCATTTTCAAATGGTTTATCTACCTGCCACACCCAGGATGTACACCGTGAAATTTGTGGCTATTAACCTATATAAATTCTTACACCTGATGAATCAGCGAATTTTACAGTAGTAGATTTCCCGCTTGCCGCATTTAAATTTAAGTTAAGGGGCTACACAAAGGAATACAGCGTGTAAGTTGATAATTCACAGGAAGTAAAATAAAAGTACAAGGTAGATAAAGAGGAGCAGATAATTAGGAAACTGATTTATTATTTTGCTCTCTTTAAGATAATTAAGAAAAGAATGAGACCGAGGGCGAGACCATTAAAATTTGTTTCGATATACTTGGGAGCTATATGAATATTTCCCAAATTCTACTTTCCCTAATGATGTTAACTTTCATTTTTCTGAATTACTGTTTTCCCTAATTTTGTTTATCTGAATGGCCGCTTGTCATTATTTCCATTTATTACACTGAAAAAAATGGTATAGCTGTTGTAGCTAGAAATATATTGCTGGGGAGATATAGCTGAATTTTCAATAAAGTCTAGGTATGACTGCAAACTAGATAGCTAAGATATAAAAACCGTCTATCTCGTGCAGGCAGAAAATTTGAGAGCTAAATCTATCACAATTTGCTAAACATTCTAGCAGTCATGCTCAAACATCGTATCTCCTATAATTGGTTTGCTAGTGACAGCTAAATTTTCTAGGTACTGTACCTATATTTTGCTGCAAGAAAATCTGTTAAATACAGCTAACTATTTATGAAGACGAAATCCAGCAAGAATTCTAGGTAATACACCTAAACAGTTTTTTCAGTGTATAATTTTCATATCACCTAATTTCTATTTTCACGAATGGACATTTGTGCCATTTAGTATAATATTTATTTGTACGAATTACCAAATGCCTTAATTTTAATTTTTCCGAATTACTATTTGCCATACATTTTTAGTTTGTTTTTTATTACTATTTGTACTAATATTTATTTTTTTGAATTATTATTGGATATATCTTTTGTTTTTCCGAATTGGGATTTTAAACAATTTTGATTCTTCCTAATAGTCATATAATCTAAAATTCATTTACAGGAATCGCTATTTATCATAATCCCCACTTCATCTAATCTTCATGCAATAGAAATTTCATTTTTGGCTTGAAGCACATCCGTCTAAACATAATTGCTCCAAATTAAAAAAAAATGGATTGTCTGAATTTGAAAATTTCTGATATATCACGCTCCGGTGAAGTATTGTAAAATGGCGATTTTTGTAAATAAAAATTATACTAATTGGTCCTTCGTTATAATATGAAGATTATGAAAAACGTATATTATACAAAATGTTAATTAGGCAAAATAGAAATTATTCCAATGGTAAGTCGGACAAATGAAAATTATAACGCATGGAATTTTGAAAAATTATGGTCAACGGAAATTGATAATGATAAAAATGAGGGCAACAGGTAGTTCGGAAAAAGTGAGTTTAAGCAGTAATTCGGAAAAATCAAAGGGAATGAAAGATGAAGAGCGGAAAGAATGGTTATAGAACGTGTCAATGCATGGACGTGAAGGAAGATAGAGAGGTATTCCAAGAAGGGCAATTGTGGCTACAAATAGTGCATAAGAAATGCATGAGGAAGAATTTTTAGTGCAGTGAATGGCGCCTGAAACAAAAGACCTTGTATACTAATGGACTCTAGTGGGAAGCTTGACATGATGACTTTGCGAGGCTCTTTACTTGGGGTGATCGCTAGAGAGATTGATCAGCAGCCTGGGCCGGAGCAGTGTTGCGGAACGAACGAGTTATTTAAATAAATAACACGGGAATTCTGGATTAATTTAAAAATATATACACCCTCCCCCACATTAGTCCCTTCCTCAACGAGTGAGTCACGCTTACCCCGAAAGGGATATGGCTTATTCGTATGGCAATAATTTTAAGTAATTAATTATTATTTTGTATTATTATTATTTATTATTATTATTTTATCACACATGCGTTTTTTTAACATCTAAGGGTAAAATCACGTAACTCGGACACGTGGTTTATGGAAGGCCCCTTATTGCAGAATAATTTCATGTCATTATTTTATGGTAATATTAAATATTACAATTTACATTGAATTGAAATTGATAGGTCTCAATTACGACATAACCTAATTATCATAGTGCATGAATATATTTCACATTTTCTCCAGTACTGACTGCTTCTGGCCTTCGGCCACTCACCTTTCGATGTCACCGCTGTATAACGACGTATCGTGTTCTGCGGTTTGAATTACTTTAAAATTGCCATACAGATAGGTATATATAGCCACCATCAAGACGAAGTATCGATTTATTCTTCGACCGCAAAGAAACGTATGGATTATACAAAATACATGCATATGATGCTTGTGTAAAGCACTTCTTTTCACGGTTCGCGCTTTTTGTAACTCCTGCATTTACTTCAGAATTCCTATTGCATGTCAGTTAAATCCAATAAAATGAAACGATCGATCCGCATGTGTAACAGAATATCCTTTATGACACCGGTATAATATATCCTGCGTGTTGGGGAGAAATTTATATGATAATATGGTTTTAATTCCAAGTATGTTAACCGATTACAGAACCCATAAATTTGATCTAAAGGATTTACAGTTCCTATTCGAATAATATTGATCTAAAGTGCGTAAACAGATGTCTGGAGCTTCCTCATGAATTATATCAGTGAACAGCATGCAAATTAATGAATGCATGCAAATTCAGCACTTATTCTAAGGGTAATTATGCGATTGTAAATTAAAATTGGCGGTCATTAGCGGATGTATGTAAATTAATTCTGAAAGGTTGGAATCACACACGTTTAGGATAAGATTAATTGGTATAAAAGTAAATCTATCTTTGCGACTGGCAGAAAGAGAGAAATTTTCAAGATAAGGTGAGAGAGATGATCAAAATGATTTATCAAATCATAGTTGGAGTTGTATACATATGAAGAATTTTATTTGCAATTACGTAGGTTACATGGCACAGCAGTAAAACTGGGAAATATACTACAGGGTATGGATCATTCGTTATGGCGCTGCGAATGAAAACCCTTATTCCAACAATCTCTTTAGGATCGCGAGTCCTTTGCACGGTGCCTACGACAAGCATAACTGTTTTATGACATTCCGTAATATATAAGGCGGGTTTGGCTGTGGCTCGAGCCTAACCCAACACAAGCCAGGTCGGGGGTACTCGTAACCCTAAAAGGAGAACCGTTTTATTCAAGTCTTGCATATACGAAAGTACATGTGTACTACAATTCTTACATGGTGGCCCACGGTGGAAGTCGCTTAATACGCTTATGCTTACAGTCTTACACTTTTATGCGCCCTCTTGCTTTCTTGGGCTTTCTTGTCCACGTTAATTCTTGGCGCGCTGCACATAATTCTCGTCACTGCCGGCGGACAATGCTGGTTCTGCGGTGGTTACTCAGCCGTTCGGCTTAATTTATGTCGCACGGTCTACGGTGGCGAGAGTTAAACGACATAAATACGCTGTAGTGAGCAAGACCAAAGGACCAGAGGTGAGGATGATATTAATCGTCCAGACAAAAAAGATGTAGCTACATTGTTCGCCGAACGAAAGCCCCGCCAAGAAGCCATTCGCGAGGATGCAACTTCAATGGACCCAGGAACAATGTACTGCCTTGAGACTATACATGAAAATCCTAATTATACAAGATATTTTATTGTCCTTTGGCTTGCAGAAATTTTATTGTAATAATTAAATATTAATATTGATGAATTCCCTTCAAGAGAGGTGTTCGAAATATAGTAGTTATGGGTGTCACGTTTCGCAGCAGTAAGCATAATCAACTCTTGAAGTAGTATATTGCTTAAATTGCGAAACAAAACTAGTTTGTCGAAGAATACTGGTTAAGGGCTGTTATTGACATTTGATAGGTGTGGTCCTCTGACCTATGACCTATCATATTACGCTTGTGACCTCTGATGACTCACCTACGACCACTTGACTCTCAGGAACAATCTCTCTGATATTTGACACCTGTCCTCACCTTTTACCGTTGATAAGTATGTTTATTTGCTTTTGCTATTGATTGTTGTTGATCTTTGCTAAGGGTTGATATTGGACGTTCCTAGCGCCATAAAAATTTCTGGTTAATCATCTGCTAACAATATTAGTTGGTGAAAATGGTTAATATAATTACCCTCTTACAATTAGTGTAAAGGTGACTACTCAAGCCTGAATCAATATTAAGTGTAGGTAACTTAACTATAGAACAATGGTTACCGTAACTAAGAAAGGAGTAACAATAATTATGAAAGTTGTCACCATTACTAAGAAAGTGATTAGAATAATCATTTTCACCAGCTGTTATTCTGAGTGGGGGGTTTTCCAAGAATTTGTTACAGTGTTCTATTAAAATAAATAGGTATACAGTATAAATATCTTGATAACTGTACATATATTTCATAACAATTTTTCATTTAATTAAATTCTTTCCTTTCGAGAGCTTTTTCAATGAAGCGTGACTTCCTTCTGAAGTGAACAGTGTTTAATGGATGAAATTATAATTTTTTTCGCGGTAAAATTAAATTGATAAATGCACCCTCTTTTTTGCACCACATGCTTCTTCAGAAAATCAATTTCTCAGTCCCGATTGCCCCGGGGTGTCCCTGTATCCAATGCTATCTATCCACATTCGCAATACCGATAACTCATGGTTTCATTATCGGCATAATTATCAAATCGGTGAGTAACGGACTGAAAGGCGTTCGCTGATTTGGTAATCAACGTCAAGTACAGTGAGTCGATTAACGTCAAACGCTATCGAAAAGCAAAGGTAGAAATGATGGGAATCCAAGATCGAATTGCCTCGGGCATCAGACTAGAAACGTTCAGGGTTGTTCAAACTCTAGAAAATTAACGCTTTTCTGAACCATTTAGGAATTTTCCATACAAGTTTTCAATAATTTTTCTAATACATGTACTAGAATTTTAAATACATTAGTTTCTATGATATTTCCTGATATGGGTATTAGTATTGTGATTTTTTGAAAATCTATGAAGTCTCTTGTATTTTGTGCACCTCTGATGTAGTGCAAGATCTTCGTTATTGTAGCTTCGTATTCATATCGCCTCGAATTAGCCCGCCCTGCCCGGAGCGCGATTCAAGAGCAACTGATGTATGCAAATTAAGCATGTCGTGTATAGTGTGGCAATGGGATGTGCATTGATTCTGTCTTCAAGTAACATGTACGTACCTGCGATCTGAATACGATATGAGACATTAAAAATTATTTATGGACTAAGAATTATAAACCCCCGCTCACTTCATGTTTAATATAAAATTCCGTTACTATTATAGTCTTTTCAGTAAATCCCGAATGTTCAGCTATTCAATCGATCTGATCTGTTCATAAAATGCTGTGCCCCAAGTGAATAAAAATCCAGGGGTTAACCACTCGAGAATTCAAAGAATTCAAAGGACTTCAAAAGATTTCAGAAGCAGGTGTACACCTGAATTTTCATCAGTGGTTAACCCCTCGATAAAAACGTTGTTTCAACTCTTCAAAAATATTTTTGA
>CAKNWU010079720.1:0-11521 GCA_932072015.1 Andricus quercustozae
AAAAAAATGGAATTTTCTCCATCTTCTACTATGAAAAAAAGTGATATTACATGTTTAAATAATTTCAACTGGCATTCAAAAAAAATTTCACTTTTAACGTTCATTAGCTGCGTTATTAAATAAATAAAAAAAAACTTTTCACAATTAACGGGGAAAAAATGTATTCAAACAAATGAAATTTATTTCAATAATTTCCAAATATCCGAAACGAAAAAAATATTACTCTTAACATTTGTTAACAGTCTCATTAATTCTAGAAAATACAAACTTTTAACGATTTGGTGGAAAAAAATGATACAAATAGAAATTTTTTTAAAAATTGAAAAATATGTCCACCAAAAATATTATTTTTGACTTTCATTGACTGTATAATTGCTTAAAAAATTGAAAAATAGTTTTTAAAAAATACTTGGAAACTTGTCACTTATCGAATAAAAATAATTTATGTTAAATAAATGTTAAATCATACCGTCTTACGCATGAATTTGACATAAACTGCTATTTTGCACTAGTTGGGGTATTTTCTGGGCATAAGTTCTTCTTTCTTACATTTTTTCTATATACACTGGAGTCCCGCTTTACCAGATCCCGATAAACCGGTAAAGGTGGTCCAAGGAGGCCAGAGAGAGGCACTTGCAAGGTCAGCGGAGTTGCGCAGTTTACGGTTCGGCACTATAAGAAGCCAGCAGCAAGAAGGAGGACAAGAACCGTTTAGAGAGTCACGATTTACCGTGAAGGCCATTAAAACGCCGAAACGCCTGGTAAAACGGGACTCCAGTGTATGTGGACGTCCGCATGTAAAGGGCTCTTATGGCCGGTATGGAGTTACCAATAGAGGCATATAGCTGGATAAATTCGCGGAATTTGAGACCAAAAGGAACCCTCTTAGTTGAAAAATGTGTCACTGGGGCACCGCTTTTCGAGCAAAACGCTTCTAAACTTGGCGATTGCCATAAGCACAAATGTTATATTTTTTCATCGAACATGAAATATATCTACTTCCGTTTACTGTCTGGATATGATTATATTCCCAATTAATTCACTATAGGTCCCAGTATCATCCCTCACTCCAACCCAAAAATAATAATTTTGACTTCAACTTTGAAAAACGCGAATATCTCCTAAACTAGAACAGGCCATAAGGGCCCTTTTCATGCGGATGCCCACCTATGTGCTTTTCCCATTGAAAATCCCATGGTTATTTTAAAAGCCCGAAGGGAACAGGCTTAATGTTGACCGTTTTGAAAGAATAAGCGTTGCCTTTTTCCCGAAAACCAAAAAATTGGGGGGGGGCGGGGATTGATCACCAAAAATAAAATAAGAGTTTTAATAGGTATCAATTTGGACCATCCTACTGTGCTCATATTTTTGTTTCTATCACGCACGTGCCCATTAGTGATGAATCCTGTAAAATTTCCAACTCGGCGAGCATTTCAAATGATTATTAAAAAATTCTATAGAAAACCACACGTCCGAACCAATATAGTTAGCTACGTGGGCACTTCATGTGTGCTTCACAGAGTGGGTATTTCCGGTGCAATTCACGAGTTATGATTTGAATTTTAATGTATTCACAGTTTTTCAACACACGCTGTCAGCATAGTATCTTTTTATGTTTACTTTATTTAAAGTTTGTTTAGTAATGGAAGAGAGAATTGTTTTTATTGATTGGTACTTTTTATTGGGGCAATGGTATTGACTCTGTATGCAATATTCGGTTTGTAATACTACAGTAAAAAAGAAATATGTTTTGAAAAGAAAATTGCTTTTTTCTAATAAAATAATTTTTTTTTCATGTTTATCAGTGATAGGCAAGTAAAGTGACTAGAGATGGATAAGAATTAATCTTGGAAAAATGAATCAGGGCAGCAATTTCGCAGAAATATTTCACACCACTTGAAATGAATCCCACTGGTTTCGAGGGTGGAAAAGTTTCAGCATTCCCAAACGAGTCCTTAACGACTTACCGCTAGGCTCAACAATACGGCTTGGTGGTATTCGCTGACACTGACGGTATTCCACTTTGTGTAAGAAATTCGAGACTAAGAACAATATTGCGAGTCTGGCAAAACCAAGAGAGAGATGTGAAGCACTTTTTATTTTCACTTAAAATTCATGCAAATGGCGAAATTTCGTTATCACACATGAAATTGTAAAATACGGAGATAATTTCATTGTTCTAAGGTGGTAAAAATTCATGTATGTTGAAATTTTTTGTTCGAATAGAGGTCATGCCACCCCATCACGAAAAAATGAGATTTTCGTTTCTGGGGTTCAACTTAGCTTGTGGGAGGTCATTAGAATTGTTGGGGAGTCTCCAACGAATAATTTACCCTAAATTACATTAAATTTTTACGCAATGAGCTTTCCTTTTCCCTTTTTTGCCATAAATTATTATATTCGACAAGTTTTTAAACATTTTTTAACCAATTAAAAATTTTTTAGCCAGTTTTCATTTGCGTCAAAAAATTTTTTTTCCTATACTAACCCATCGAAAGGTACTTCATAGAGAGGAAGCTTCTTAATGGTAACAGTCCGGACGTATGGATGTGGGTGGTTGTCACACTTTTTTGTGAAAACGATAACTTAAAGAAGGTTGCAAATAAATTGATCAAATTTGGAGGCCTTATTTTCACCATGAATATTTTTTTAAACTGATTGAAGGATTTATGACAATATTTATCACCTTTTTTACCACTTCATAATGTTGTAAAAATGGTTGTTTTATAGTAAAACTTTTTTCATTAACCCGGCCCCACCCCAGGGGGGGGGGGGTTAACTAGGAGATTCTGCCCGGGCCCGAAAATTGCATCAGCCTGAATTCTAAATTTTCAAAATTACATTTAGGGGCCCGTCATTCCCCCCCTCCCCCGGGCCCGGTTTTCCTCTCTACGGGTCTGTCATTAACACAATTAAAATTTTATGCAAGAACACAAAGGATTTCTTGGCTCGAGACGAATCGTTAGACCTATAATATTAATACATTTTATTAAAGAGTACGGAAGTTAAGTTTACTTATATTATTTTAGAAATCGTTTTTTATGGTAAAAATGATCACATTCACATAAATAAAATTTGGTGCAAGAATAGCAAAGATCCACTGATTTAAGACGAATCGATTGACCTATAATATTAATACATTGCATTGAAGAGTACGGAAGTTTGTTTATTTGTATAATTTGAAAAATTTGTTTTGATTAATCTATTTGTATTTTTGAAGTGAAACTTCTTTTGGAACGGGAGTGATTGAAGAAAACGACCGAACGTGCAACCGTGCGACCGAACGGAATCCATATCTCTCTGTCTCTCTTTTACAAGTATACTTCCTGTACCTTCTTTGTAATCGCGTCTCCCTTTTGTGCGGCGATTCGCAGTTGCTCTAAAGACTCCTCTTAGATATCCCCACTATTTCCACTCTAAGCAAAGCATGTTTATGCTCTCTAATTCTCTCTGCACTCTCTTCCTATGCGATCTCCCCACTACTCCACCACTATGCAAGCTCCTTTGCACTCCTGTGCATCCTCAATGGATTAGTTTACTCTGTATGACGCCAATCGGCGTAAAGTAAAGTTTCACTTCTGCCGTGTGGCCCCACTGTCATACAACTTTTTTTTTAAATTTTGGCTTCTAAATAAAATTAAAGTGGAAACACCCGAGATCCATTTCACAGCTAGTTATTGTTTGTTTAACCAACTTTGTTTTAATATAAATATTTGAAATTGACCTTTTTCTGTAATTAATGCTGTAATTTGTCATTTTCATTAGCAAAATGTTATGATAAAACCATTATCCAATTGTTTGAACAATTGATCGGTACATTTTTAAATGTTATAAAATTCTTTAAATAAATGATATTTGTTTAATCAACTTTTTCACATTCTCCACAATTGTTTTTTTTTCAGTCAAATTTCAGTATATGAAAATTAGGTTCAATTTTGTTGTTCTGAAATTATTTCTTTAATTCTTTCCTTTAAATCACCCCCGCAGACTGATGATTATTGGTCCACTGGAAGCCGAAAGTAGGGGTTTTCATCAATCTTTTAAAAAGTTTTTTATAGTCAATTTAAAATAAAGCTGCTTAACAAATATTAGTTATTTTAAGAATTTGTATGACAGTAAAATATTTAACGATAAGCAACACACTTAACTAAATTTCATTAAAAAATCCGATTTTTTAATTTCATTTCCATAAAAATGTATAATTAATCTCTTATCAACTGTTTAAACAATTACAGAAAAAAATGCGTTTCAAAAATTTATCTCAGGAAAAAATTTGTTATAGAGTAATATCTGAGTGACTTAGGTATTTAATAATAAGCGAAAAAGGTAATCGAATTTAAAAAATCTAGAGTCCTCTACATCTTTTTAAAAAAAAGATGCAAGTTAATAATAAATACTTGTTTAAACACTTGGTAAATTTTTGAAACGGAAAGAAATTTGCCTATAAATGACTAATAGTTCATTTAAACGTAAAAAATTTCTTTTGATGAGTTAGTAGGAAAAAATTCATTTCAACTAATGAAAATTGTTTAAACAATTGAAAATTAGTTTAAAATTGCTGAAAAATATTCCAATTGTCAAATAAAAAGTAATTTATGATAAAAAAGGGGAAAAAGCTCATATGTGTCAATTTTGCGCAAATTTGTTAACTTCAGTTTTTTAAGGCATTTTGGGGACAAGATAAGGCAAGGTGGGGGGCTTCGGCTTTATTCGAAAGTCAATTTTTTGGACCATCCTATTGTATACAGTCTATAAAAATCTGGAAGAATTTTCAAGAAAGTAGTAGAATAAATACTGGGTCAAGGCGTTTCTGTATCTTTGGCTGTTTATCCTTCTGGGGCTTTATGAGATACCACTGTATCGTGTGAGGTATACCAAATAAAATTGTGGAAAGACCATGAGTAAATATTTGAAAGTTTCGGAAATCAACTCTTCCTCGTGTTTGCACAGTTCTCCTTTCTCCATTTATCAACCCTGAGTTTATATCTCGGAGTTCCATAAACACCAGGTATACGATCGAGATGTTTGCCAAGTGGTGTTTGCACTTTCTATAAGAGGGGCCATCCATAAATTACGTAAATAGCTTTTTCCCATTTTTTACCCCTTCTCTACCCCATGTAACAAGTCGCAAAAAAGTGGTTTGGACCAACCCCACCCCTCGCCTGTGTTACGTAAATTTTAAATATTGTTTTTCGAGTAAGACCGATTTCTAAGATAAAGGTATCAAAAGGTGATAGTAATCAATGGCCTTTGTACTTTTTCCAAATGTTTTGAGCCATGTCTTATTAAATGCAATTTAGTTACTTACTACCCGAAGCACCCAATGACCAAATATGTAATTAAAAGTTATTAAAATAAAAAGAAAGTAAGTTAAAACAATATGGAACATGCAACAAATGAACTATAGATGAGACCACCCTAATGCAGATAACGATCCTACAGTAGATAATCGTTAATTAAAAATACTAATGGATGTTAAATAATTAATTTAATGTAATTAATAGTTAAGACACGATGCGCGTTAATATATTCAAATTAATATTCATTGTTTAACTCATATTTGCGTTTATAATTAAGGACTATTTACTGTAGGATCATTATCTATTGTAGGGTGGTCTCCCCTACATTCCACTAAAATTAAAACGTATAGAAAGCTATATCATCTAGTAGAAAAATATTCATCAAAAACTTAATTTTTTACAATTTTTTATGACCTTTTTTAATCAATGGTACATATCTCTAATTATTTAACCTAGGATATGGGATATGCATATTTTTCGATTTTTCGATAAGCTAAACATGACCTAATGCAACATGAACATTTTAAAGAATGATAGCTTTCATAATAAACGCTAATAAAATTTAATATAAATCTAGATTATACAATTTTGTATAAATTTGTCATGAAATCACTGGATTTTATATTCTTAATAACAATTTAGAACATCGAAACCCATTACTAAAGATTTGAGATATTTTTAGTTCCTGTTTAATATGTCGTCAAATCTAGAAAAGTAGATCACCAAATCTTAGGCGGTATTTAGTAAATAGTGCTAAGCCCCATAAACTTAAAAAATGTTGAATGATTGAAATATTTGAAAACCTATTTCTATCTTTGAAATTCTTTGAAGTCCTTCAATTCTTGTGAATGATTTATTTAAAATTTCATTAGAATACAGTAAAATCCCTTGAAATCCCATGTAGTTACATGTATTCTGATGATAATTTTTTAAATGCCTTGAAATTTTTTAAATCCCTTTAAAATTCCTTGGCATCCATTAAAATACTATAATTTCCACTCTTCTAAAATATTTAAAAATACCTTAATTCATGTAAATGATTTCTTTGAAATTTCATTTAAATATTATAAAATCTCATGAAGTTACATGAAATCTGATGATATGCCTTGAAATTCCTTGAAATTTGTTTAATCTCTTTAAAATTCCTTGGCATCCACTGAAACACGATAAAATATTTCCCATCCTCTGAAATCTTTTAAATTATCTCAATTCTTGTGATTTTTTTTTAATTTCATTAAAGTATCATAAAATCTCATGAAGTTATATGAAATCTGATGATATTCCTTGAAATTCTTTTAATATCTTGAAAATTAGTTTGAAGCTTTTGAAATTCCCTTAAATCTTTAAAATCCTTTAACATTTCTTTAAACTTATTGAAATTAATTGGAATCTTTTGAAATATCCTAGAATATTTAAAATTCTTTAAAACCTATTAAAATTGTTTGAATCTTTGAAAATAGTTTGAAATATTAAAAATTTCTCCAAATCTATGAAATTCTTCGAAACCTCTTAATTTTTGTAAATATACCATTAAGCCATCCCTTTCGGGGTAAGCGTGACTCACTCGGAGAGAAAGAGAGTAATGGGGGGGGGGGGGGGGGGTAGATTTTTAGATTGATCGAGAATTCCTGTGTTGTTTATCACCCCAGGCGAAGAGCTTCACAACGTTATTATGTGAAGCTCTCCACTCGGACCCATTAGTATCCAAATTCTTTGAAATTTCAGTTAAATATTATAAAATCTCTTGAAAACCTATGAAGTTACATGAACTCTGATGATATTTCTTAAAATTTCTTGAAATCCCTTGAAATAATGGAAGTCCTATGAAATCCTTTGAGATCTTCAAATAATGCATAAATATACCTTATTTAGAGAATTTAAAATTCCTTTAAAATTACTGAAATCTGCAAAAAACTTATAAAATCCATTGTAGTCTGTTAAAAATACCGTAGAATCTTTTAAAATATCCTGAAACCTTATAGGTCTAATAAAATCTTTCCAAATCATTCGAAATTCTGGGAAATTCTTTAAAACCCGATGAAATTTTATCCTTGGAAAATCTTCGATTTTTTTTTTTATTTTGGAAAATTCCTAGGAATTCTCTAAAATACCTAAATTATTTAAAATCTTTTGAAATCCTTTGACATTTGTAAAGCTCTTGAAAATTCGTTGAAATATTTCAAAATACGGTCAGATATTTAAAATCCTGTGAAATCTCTTTAAATTCTGGAAATATATTAAAATATTTTTGAATCTTTTAAAACATTTTTGAATATTTAAAACCGTTTGAAATGTCTTGAAATCTATTAAAATTCCGTACAATCTTTTAAAATATCCTTAAATCTTTAAAAATATTTTGAAATATTTTTGAATCTCTTCAAATATTTGAAATCCCTCAAATATTGTGAATAAAGTCTTGGAAATTTCATTAGAATATTATAAAATCCCTTAAAATCCCGTGAGATTGCTTGGAATCCCGTGATATATTTGAGTTCTACGAAATCCTTTGAGATCCTGAAAAATTAATTATTGGAATGATTGATGAATTTGTTTTTGATTGTTGCATGATTTTGCGGGTAGCAGTAATTTCAAAAATTCTATGAAAACTTTGTTTTTATGGGTATTGTTTTTTGTGAAGATTATAGAAAAAATCAAAATACTGATATAATTATACCGATATTTGGTCTCCATAACGTTATTAAAATAATTCATTGAAAATTTACTAAACTTTAACGTACTATAATTTTTGACACATGGATTTCCTATAAAATTTGATTTTTTTAAAATATTATGTAACAGTATCTATTTACCTCCCCCCCCCCACCTCCCAAAAAAAGCTTTTGCGTAATTTTTCGATGGCCCCTAAACAAGATCTTGGAAATTTATTTGAGACATAAATGATACAGAAATAACTAATTTGAATGCACAAGAAGTCAATTCTAGGAGTGAAAAATGTTCAGCTTCCACGCTATGTAGGTTAAAGTAAGAGATAAAAATCATCGTATTTATGATGGAGAAAGGAAACTAATAATTAGCATATTCAGCAGTTTGCGAGTGTGATGATGTTTCGTTTATAATTTATTTTGTCAAAGTACTGAATTACGTTTTGATGAATATGCGCTAATTATTCATGGTAGTGATCTAATATGCACTATTATCAGTTTCCATGCTGATGGTAATTTTGTAGTTGAATTTCATCGCAAAAAATTTATGCACGTTTCAATTCAAAAGAGAAGAATCAAATGAGGTTTAAAAAATGTTGATAAAAGAAATCTAAAGAAAAAATTATTGACAAAATCTAGTTTGCTTAATTTAAATAAACATATTTTCAAACGTATTTCCATTATTTTCGCATTTCTATGCACAAAAAGCAAGGATATACAAAACTGGAAGAAAATAAATATGGATCATTCCAAAGATTATTTTAAATTCTAGCAAAAATTTTACGTGAGCATGTCAACTATTTAGATGGCGATTTTGTTCTCATAGTAGGTGCCCAAAAACCGCCGAAAATGATGTATTAGATTTTGTAAATCAGAACTCTACGCAATTTTGTTTTTGAAATTTGATTTTTTCGACTATTTTTATTTTATTTTTAAACCTGCATAAAAAAGGCAGGTCATAACCGATTTTAAAGTTTAATGGCTGAATTTATTCATTTCAAAGAGTTCAGCGATTTCGCTTTTGTACAAAGTTATAAGGTATATTATATCAAATGAAACTTTAATGGAAATTATTTTATTCTCTTTGTTTTTCTCTGATATCAATATTATAGGATGGCTAAAAAAGCTACTTTTTACAAAAATTACTATTTTTACATCGATTTATTTACTATACAAAAAAACTCTTAGAGGCTTTTCTTTGCATTTTAATTTTTGAAGTACAGTGCATTTTTAAAACGACCTCTATGTTTGCGGTTATTCATGACATATTTTGAGGAATATTGCTTTTATATAAAAATATTCTAGAGAAATTGTGTATTTTGTGAGAATACAACTTTTTTGTGCAGAACATTTTTTGTGAAATAATTATTTTTCGATCAAATTGACAACCAATTTGACCACATTGAAAAATATAAATCTCAATAAATTACAGATTTGTTCTGCAAAATATTTTCCATGTAGTCAATAGTTTAAGAGATACTAGTTTTTACGATCTAAAAAAAGTTCCTTGTAGATCTTCAAATTTATGAAGAAAGGTGCTGATTTTTCATAATCAAGTTTTGTAACAGGCCCAAAGAGCTTGAAAAGCAACAAATATTTTGTGTTTAACATTTTTTTTAATATCGATAGATATAGATAAAAAATCAATTTTGATTTTAAACAATTTTTAACTTTTGGTTCTTTCTTGTATTTTTTGTGTGAAAAAGGTTTATAAAACAATACCAGATAATAATAAAATATAATTTTTTGTTATCTCTAAATCGATTGAATGCGTATATGTATTAATAAATTGAATTTTTAAAGATAGGGATCACACAATAGGGAAATAATGTATAATATATATGAGAGCAAAAATTTAAAATCTGTGCACCAGAAAAAATTTACTATAATAGATCAAATATATAAATGATTAATATAATATAAAATATAAAATAATTTCCAATATAGGTCAGAGAAGCACTAAAGTTATTAATTCATTATTTACTTGCGACAAACTTTTGAGAAATAGAATTTATTATTAAAAAATTTAATCTATTAACACATACGCAATTAATTTGTTTTTTAAAACTATTGATTGTAGAGAAAAATGTTTAACACAAAATAGTTGTGGTTTAAAAAAATCTGTAAGCCTGTCATAAAAGTGGATTATGAAAAATCAGCACCCTTCTTCATAAATTTGAAAAACTACAAGGAACATTTCTTTGCATCGTGAAAACTAGATTAACTCTGAAACTATTGACTGCTTAAAAAACGTTAAGCAGAACCAATGTGTAATTTATTAAGATCTACCAATTTTGTGTATAATTTTCTTATCTGAAATACATACTTTTCAATGTATAGTTTGTTTTGTTAACAAAATCATACAAATTAAGTGTGATTTTCCTTTTTGGTCGATTTTATCGAAAAATAATGATTTCACCAAAAATGTTGTACATAAAAAAGTTGTATTTTTACGAAATACACAATTACTCTGTAGAGTATTTTTGTAGCATTTTTATCCTTATACATAATTATGTACAAGAAAAACAAAGCGTTCACTAGCATTATTTCCATACAATTTTTATTTATTATAATTTACTTCATAACTTTATGTAAAACCGAGAATGCTGAACTTGAAAATTAGAAATTAGCAGGTTTTTATCTTTGGTGAAATTTAGTGAATTGCCTTATTTTTCTAGTTTTTGATATACGTGCATGGTAAATATTTGTCCCAAAAATACTTTCGGAAACAAATAAATTCAGTCCGTAAACATTAAAATCGGTAATTTATTGTATTTTTAGACAGGTTTAAAAGAAAAGTAAAATTGACGAAAAAATTAAATTAAAAAGAAGTTTCGTCAATTTTCACTTTGAAAAATCGCATACTTTGTTTTTGGAAGTTTTTGGGCATTTATTATCAGGAAAAAATCGCCAGCTAAATCGCTGAAATGGTCGCGAAGTCGATTTTTAACAAAACATTAAAATGTCCTGTATCTAAAACAAACATGAAAAGATGAAAAGGTAAAGAAGTTTATTTGTAATACGAAATATAAAATTGTAATCAATGAAGTACTAAAAGTCATGCTCGAGCGGGTTAAATACCTATATCGCACATCATGTCAGCTTGGATATCGAAGAGGAAGGGTTAGTGGTTCAGACATCGAAAGCGAACCCGATCTTTTAAGTATACATATATTTAGGGTTGGATTAGAAGGGAGTAAGTTAGTAAATTAGGTACCTAAAGCAAATTTGACACCAGTCCAAGCTTGGCGAACGTAGTTGATCAGTCGTCTGTAGAGAGGCCTGGGTGGCCTCTTTGGTGAGCTTCCCTCCTCCTCGTCACCGGTTTCTTCGGACTCAGAGGCACCTGGTGGTGGACCCACTCCACTGAGTGTCCCAATTTGGTTCCTCTGCCCGAGGATGCTTACGACTTCCAGTCCGACGCCCTGAAGTCCTGGGGGGTAATTCGCGGGGGCGACGCCGGACCCCTGGAGGATCGCACCGCCGCCCCCGCGACCTCTGCCACGTCCGCGGCCACCTCGACCCCATGTGGTGCCGCTACCTTCGACGCATCGATAT
>CAKNWU010079774.1:0-11209 GCA_932072015.1 Andricus quercustozae
TTTTAAATTCTGTGAGTTTTTTTCGTAATCTCTTAAAAATCGTAAAATTTATTAAAAATCACTCATAATCCTTTGAAATCTGTGCAAGACTCTTCAAATTTCTAAATATCGTTTAAAATCCTTGAAATTCCGTGAAATATTTCGAAATATTACAAGATCCCTTGAAAATTAATTGAAATCTTTAAAATCCGTGAGAATCTTTCCGAATCTTTTAAAATTAATATTTAAGTAATTTCTTCATATTCTTGAAATCTCTCAAGTTAATTTGAAATCTGTAAAATCTCTCATCATCCTTTGAAATCGTTTGAAACCCCATCAAACTTTTGGAATCCTTGTAAATTTTTTGAAATTCTTTGAGATCTCTTGAAATCTCTAAAAATTTATGGAAATCCCGCGAAATCATTGAAGCCCAAGTTAAATCTCTTAGAATCCTTTTAAAGCTTTGCAAATTTTTAGAAATTTTCTCAAATCTTTTGAAATCTTATGAAATCTCTTTAAATCCTTTCAAAAATCTTCGAAATTTCTTTACAATCCTCTGATATCCTTCAAAATTCGTGAAAATACTTCAGTATCACATGAAATCCTTTAAAATCCCGTGACTTTTTTTTAAATCCCTAAAAAGCTTTTGAAATCTCATTAAATTCCGTAGAAATTCTGTAATTCTTTTTAAAAACTTTTTAGTCCTTTGAAATACCATAAAATCCCTCGAAATCTGTTGTAATACCTTCAAATCACTAGAAATCTTTCAAATCTTCTGAAATCCCTTGAAATATCGTTTACGGTGAAAATAATTTATATATTTTTTGATATATTGATTAAAAAATATAAAATCTTATGTGAGAAGGGCGTGGGTCTAAAATTTCAAAAATCATCCTTACGTAATTAATGGACGTTCCTTAATTTTATTATTATACCATTAAGCCATTTCCCGTTCGGGGTAGGCGTGACTCGCTCGGTTCGAAAATAGTAATGTGTAGATAGGTATACAGGTATAAGGTATAGATTTTTATAGTAATTATGTCAGTTGTTTTATCTCCCTTCCTTTTGTATATTGATACGATAATCGCTTTTCTACAATCCTCTGAATTTAATTTAAATATTTTGTTTACTTCAAAAAATTTCAATTTAGTCTTTAATGTTTCTAAATTGCAAAGCAATTCTTTTAATTATTAAAAAATAAAATTAGTGGACTTTTAAAATATTTTCTACTTTGGGACTTTTTAGAGAAACATGAGACAAGCTCTGAACACTTTACACTTCACAAATATTTTGTCAATAAAGTGTGAAAAAGTGTGTTCGAATATAGCTTTCTAAGAAAGCAGATAAGAAAATAGATCTGACTGAAAGAGTTAATGGAGCTTAAAGCACTTCCATTAAATATTGGAAAGGTCAGGGTGACATCTATACTTGACATCAGCATATATGTACCATATATAGATTATAGCCTATATATTTAATTATTCATCATTTATATAGTGAAAACTCTGACATTTGTTTTTATCACAGAAATACGTGAAGTGCATCTTTTTCAAGATTCTAATTTCAGTTTTGCACTAATTTATTGATGTATAAAATATCATACTTTGATATTTGAAACCACCTTGGCTTTCGAACTCGACAATCGTTTGTATATACTTTTAGAAAGAAGATTTCTCCGGTGGCCAGCTGTGATCTGTCATTATCTGTCTGCGCTGATAACGTTTTCTCACGCTGGGACAATCTTCTCTGCCAAACCTTTCACTATACTCATTGTTAATATTTAATTAATAAAATATGTTTTATCGGAAGTGGAATCGATTTGCGACAATGATTTATAATTCTTAGAGTGCGAAGATTTTATTTTTAACATTACTGATGATGTCATTCCAAATAAAAAACATTATTTTAGTGAAAAAATTTACAAACTTACGAATAAAATTTATTTTAACAATGTTTATTGCAACTGCATTTTTTATTATCATCACTTCTTACCAACTTTTAAAAAATGGTTGAATATTAATAAAAAAAATTGATTATTTGTCCATGGAAAATATTCTCTAAAACTCTACTGTTTCCAATTTTGAAAGTAAATTGTTCTATTACTGAAATCGTTAAAACAATTTATTTTAAAGAAATTTTTTTTTTGCAAATAACTATAATAGCAAATTATTTACTTATTTTCAAAATTGAAAACAGTAGAATTGTAGGAAAGTCAGTTCTAAACTTGTTTCATAAAAAAGGTTCTTTCTTTCATAAGACAAGTCTGATAATATCATTTCAATTCTTAAAATTATACAAAACTTTTTTTCAAGAGACCTGATTTTTGGCACAACAACTACCTAAAATATACAAATTTGCAAATTTTTCATTCCTTAATGCCTAAATAAAAGCTCACTCTAATTAATTAATATTTAATATTTAGTTTCAAGAGAATAAACAAATTTTTTTAACATGCCCGAGAAAATTTCAAATGATTTTTTATTTCGAAAAATAAATTTTAAGATATAATTTAAAAAGATTTAAACAAATTTCAAATGATTTCCTAATATTTCAAAAAAAAATGTAGATGAACAAATTTTTAATTTGTCAATATTCGATATTTTTAGGAATAATTGGATTCAGTTAAAAAGATATTTAGGAATTTTATAAGTTTTAAAAAGATTAAAATATATTGTAAAACTTTGAATGACTTCCGAAAATTTATCTAATATTTTTAAATCTCTTCCAAATTTCTTTTGATCCTAAATATCTTTCTAGGTACTTTTTCAACATATCTGAAATATTCAAAAATCTTTTTCATTTTCCTCAAGAATCCTAGGGAAATTATATTTACATACCCTAAAAAACAAATACACAAATAAACTTTACAAATAATTATTCAACATTTTTATTTTGTATTGCAAATTATTTTTCCATGTAATTACAATTCGGTCGAATTTTTTTTATCGTTCTTAACTAAAAAATCTTATTTGGTTGAAAATTCATCTATTTTGTTGAAAATTTAGCTTTTTTAGTGGAATTCAACTGTTTTTAATTTTTAATTTATTATTTTTGATGGCTAATTAAAGTGCTTCTTAAGGAAATTTCCTCACTTTTGCATTTTCTTTAAATCCCTAAAAATTGTAAACACTATGAATCCCTAAAATATGGTGAAATCTAGCTCTTGAAATCTTTGAGATCCTTGAAATCCTTAACCCTTAGCTAGCACCCTGGTGTCAGATTTACCCCAAACTAGTATCACATCAATTTAAGACATTTATGACTTGAAAATGTTGCTAATTTTTTTTCAAATTTCGAATTTTCCATTTTCAAAATTTTCAAATTTTTGTTTAAAATTTGGTTGTTCTCATCTTCAACATTTTTGCATAGTAAATATTAAATTTAAACAAAATAACTCATAGAAATAATTTAAATAAAAAAACTTCACGAATCAAAATGATCAAAATGAACAAACACAACCTTTAACTTAACATTTTTCGTAATTTTGCGATTATCCACTGTTGGTTATCTGCTGTTGGAAAATGTAATGTCCAATAAAAAAGTCCTCAAATACTTATAAATATTCAAGAAAGAACGCTTTGTATCGATAAATATTGTTCATTAAACTTTAAGCTTTGACTCTAATTTATAAACATACCATAACAATGTTTTATTAAGTTAAAAAGTATGAATAAAGAAGAGGCGACATTTTTTTCTCAGGTAAAAAATTAATTTTTTGCTCCCCCAAAATTAATTAATTACAAAATTTCAATGAAACTTTGTCAGAAAAGATAGTATTCTTGCTGAAATGTAATGCTAACAAAAGTAATGAACATTTTTTGTCAGTTTTCCAGTTAATTAAGATTATCTACTGTAAATCATTATCTACCGTAGGGTGGTTTCTCCTAACGCTAATTACAAAATATAAGCTGCTATCGATAATTAAGATAAGTTAATAAGTGATAAAAAACTGAAAGTGAAAAATAAACTTTTCAACTGTTTACAAAAATGCTGCAAAACCTTAAAGCATAACAAATCATAATGCCAATTATCCAAAACGATTTTTTAGAATTATTACAGATTTCAATTCCTGTTAGAATTATTTTTAACCCTCCAAATTTAAAAATTTGTATAGTGCCTTTATTGGATTTCATGTATAATTTTGTTGCATCTCACAACAACATTATACGAACTGGATAATAGAATTAAAGAATAATAAACGGTATAGAAAAGTATATTAGCGCATATAATCTATAATATTTTTCTAATACATGAAGATGTTACCAAATATAATCTCTAGATGTTAAATTTTTATAATCTTCAGGCATTAAATTGTAACATCTCAGATTTTAAAATATCCAGGCGTCTGTGTTGTCTCAGGTGGTATGTCGCATCGTGGCACGGATCATATGTATCCGTTTGCATTAGAGCAAGTGATAATTAGAGAATAAAATGATAATTAGTGTTAAATCACAAGTAATTTAGATTTAGAAAATGGGTAAGTTTATATTGCTTTTCATTAAACATCACCGCTACTTGTACACGTACAGAAACTTAGCCTCCTTTACTTTCGTTTTTGTAGTCTTGGGATAGCCACTTTCCTGCTTATTGTGTTTAAAAAATGGAATTTTTTTTTCCAATTCTACTTCCGAGCTTGTCTATCAAAAATGTATATAGGTTTATAATTACGTTTGCACAAATTATTATATATATTTGAGGTTATCCAATAGACCATGATTCTAATATTGATATTAGATTTTTAAATCTTGGATTATATATTATATTATCTCAGATTATAAAGTTTTGTAATCCAAGATATTATCCTGTAATATCTATTTCCTAATATCTATAGATTGTAGTTCTAATAATCTGGATCGCTGTCCCATAGTTAATAGTCCAAGATTATATCCGGTAACGTATTTTTTATTACCGGGTATAATCCATTTTTCTCAGTGCACAATCTGTTTATGAAAAAAGGCTTAATTTTTTGTTATATCTACTTCAGATCACCCTTGAATTTCTCTTTAAAAGTATTCGAATATACCATTTATTATCAGCTCACTCACAAATACAATAACCGAAATAGAAAATCCTACAGTAATAGTTAAAAGAAGAGGTATCATTATATCGGTTGTTTGGCTATAATCCTGAATAATTTGACTCATCTGATTCGAGGCGGGACTTATTGAATAATTTTCTTTCCGCTTATAGAAAAGTCTAGACTGAATCAACTGTGACATAATTATATCAACTCGTGGAATATAAGGTGACCCTGGTTCTAAAATCATCGCAAGTGTAAAGTCTTTCGGAGACACAGTTTTCCAATCTTTATAGAAGCATGAAGCATATCGTATTCTTGAACATAACATTTTTCCACACTTTCTGCCATAATACATGTGATGTTCGTATATGCCTAATTAATAACAGATGAGGAAGTAAAAAAAGCGAAAAGCTTGAAAATGAAGATGATTTGTTCTGCCAATTTCTGAGGCTCCGAGAACTGATTCTAATATGTACAATGGGGACCAAACACTGCTATCAGATTTCAGAATACATCCTACGGCGTATGGAATCAGCATCATCACGAACAATAACACTGCCATGTGCAAAAACTTGCTTGAATACTGTACAGATACTGTTTTGGATTTTATAATTGGCAAACAGGATAATAACAAAATTGACCAACAGCCCTTCTCAACTGCTGAAGTCTAAAAGCTTTTCTCCTTGGGTGGTATACACACCCAAATTAGTATAAAACTGCATTTGGTTATGAGTAATTTAGTACAGAAAAGTACTGCTTTTGTTCAGGTCCCTAGTGAAATCACCCCATCCTTTAACTTTGGATTCAATTTCCAAAAGTGAGAGATTCATCGCTTTAGACAAAGCTTTCAATTCCAGTGCTCCTGCTTCAGCAACTTTAATATAGGATATCCCAAACGATTTCGTCTTACTTGAATTATATGAGGCTCATCAAAAGAACCTGTTTTCAACGAGGTTTTCAATTCATATCCGTTCAAATCCCTCAGCTTGTCATGGAAAAAGCGAGTGTTTGCTGAACATTTCTCCATGGTGTAGCTTTTCGTGAAAGGAATAAATTTATGCACCGTCGCTAGATGTCGATGATCAATCATGAACCAGTTCTTCGTTGGGAGTTTTTGGACAAGTTCGAGGATGGGGAGTTCTAGGAAATTATCTAACCACAACTTCTGCAGAAAATTTACATAGCTATATTGTTTTTCCTCCGGTAAAATACCACCAATCACTTTGGAAGACCTTGGTTTCCTGACAGTTGCTGTAAAACGTTTTCTGTTCAGTTTTTTTAAAGATACCCTTATTAGGAACTCTGTCTGCAATTTTAGTGAAAATATAATTTGTTAATAAAGCTTTCTTATTGAGATCACTTTCATGTAGGAGCACTATAATTTGAAACTTTTTGGAATCTTGTTTGATATAGCTAACAAGTCTACCAATACACTTCGTTGAGTTAGAGACACTTTGCACATAAATCAGGAAACTGAGAAGAATAATGATATTATTGAATCTTAAATTAATATACATTGCGGAAATTTTGTTTTATAGAAAGTCTGAATCCCTTTGAAAAGCTTCAGACGTAGTTTGTTCAAAATACGTCTTTCCTTAAAGGTGGTTCCCATAGGACTAGTTTATATCGATTTTTCTGACCTGACCTGTTTACGTGACCTGAAAGTTGACTTATTTTCTTCATCAAAATGCATTTATTCATTTCTTTTCTCTTCGGCATTATTAATTCAATCTGAAATGGCAATTTTTCATCCTGACGATTTGTATCTAAAACTTAAATAATAGTTATGAAAACAAACCTATAATGACCAGTGTGTATTTCCGAAAGGGGACCGTGAAGTTTCAGTTGCCTTTTGGTTTTTTAATGTGTTTCAAAATATTTTTTGGTAAAAATGCATTAAATAATCTGTTATAAAGTTCCGATTTATTTTAGACGTACTTGTGGTATAGCGTGTATCCAGGGCACCTACACGATGGATGAATTAAAATTCGCGGTCATTTCCGAGTTTTTTCCTGCTCAATTGTTAATTTCTCCTGGTCAATTTAACAGAGTTCAAAAAAATTTTAATGATTTCAAACAGTTTAACAAGATTTTTTAAAACATTTTTAAGGATTTCAAAGATTCCTGATTTGGAACAGGGATTTTGGAAAAGAATTATAATTCTGAGTTGGAACATCAAATAATTGTTGGTCATAAGAATTACATTTCTAATTTAGAAAAGAGAGTTTTGTAAAAGAATTATTTTCCAAAATTCCCGTTCCATGTCAAAAATTTTCTGTTCCAAGTCAAATAATAATTCTTTCCGAAAATTCACTGCCCTTAAGCCAAAATTATAATTCTTTACGGAAATCCCCTGTTCCAAAGTGAAAATTATAATTATTTACGGAAATTCTCTGTTTGAAAGTCAACATTTTTGTTTTTTAGTTGAGAAAAAATTCTTGACTGGCTCCGCTGGGATCAAGATTTCAAAAATATTCATTCAAGACCTTGTAAAAAAAAACAACTAACATCAATTAATCTCAATTACTTATAAAGATCTTGTCGACACCGCAACATTAAAAAATAAATCTTTCCTAATACAATTCAAAAATATATTAACTCCCTTTTATTTGAAAAAACAAGATTTTTTAAATTTGGACAATCCTGAATTGAAACAAGGAATTTTCAAATTCTGACTTGGAATAGGAATTGTTTTTGTAAATTCCGTTTTTACAAATCAGAATTGAAACTATTTTTAAAAATTATCCGTTCTCAGACAAAATTATAATACTTGACGAAATTACCAGTTCCAAAGCTAAAATTATAATGCTGTACGGGATTTTTTTTTAAATTTCATTTATTTATACCATAGACATGCTCAGAATAAAAATTCTCTCAGAAAATTCCCTATAACAAATCACAATTATATTAATTTCCAAAACTCAATGTTCCAAGTCAGAATTATATTTATATAAAACATTTTCTATTAGAAATACAAAATTTATTAACTCCATTTTCTTTGGAAAACAAGAATTTTTAAATTCAAAGAAATTCTGATTTGGAACAAGAAATGTTTAAGAATCTGACGAATTCTGAATTGGAATAGGGATTGCTTTTATATATTTCGTTTCTATAAATCAGAATTAAAATTATTTCCCAAGATTTCCAGCTTATTGTCAAAAATTACCTGTTCACAGACATATGTGAAGAATGCATTCTTTAAACACATTTCATTCTTTACACATTTTTTGTTGATAATTCGTAACATTCAGAAGTTAATGTTGCTCAATACTAATATTACTTATCGTCTACATACATTTTTTGCTTGTTCTATTGTTATAATATAATAAAAAATTTGTAACTTACAGAAGTCAATGTCGCTCAATATTTATATTACTTATCATATGCATAAAATTTTTGCTTCTTCTATTGTTATACTATTCCAAACAATTTGTAACTTTTGATTGAAAAAAGAAGAAAAATCTTTGTTCCTAATTCGAAAAAAAGTAAAAATCCACAATGATTCTGCTTTCAGAGTCACGATTACTCTGAAAAAAGTACTGCATTTATTGTAATTTTAAAAATAGTGGTTGAAGCTAACTCTATTTGCAAACATCAATCTATTTTTATTTATTTTTTATTACCGAAATTTGCACTCATTATGCTTGTTGTGGCATTGAATTTGCGACTTTCTCTAGTCTACAATATGTTAGGGAAAAAATGTGGAAATAAAAATTATAATGATGGTTCTACATTCTTCTTTGCTTACAATTGTGAGCAAATGACATAGACTCTGAACAATTACACACGCGTTAGTTTTCCTAACTAGACATCGTCGGCGAAGCAATGTGATAATACGCTCAAGGCTGTCTACTCACTTATGCGAAAACGCGTTTCTATGAGCGGGATATCACCTCGATGCAGGCGCAAATACCAGGAAGGTATTTTAAAAAATTTTTAAATTGCTTTTCAAGGCGAAAGAAATTCACGATGATTTAAAATTGTAATTGGAAAATAACTTTAAGCAGATTCATCTACTTAAGATTTTTTTCTTTTTACATTTCTGGAGATCAGAAACAGTAAAAAATTCTCCCAGAAAACTTTTGATTGGACAATGACGATTAGGATGATGAAGATATGAGTATTTGAATTTTGACGCCTATTTGAAAAAACACGACTTTTTTTTAAACTTCTATAGTTTTTGACATAATCGTAATGTTCTAGTTTCCTTATCGGATTTTGGTGGGGTTTGCTGTCCTCTTTCAAAATCGGTTTAAATATTTAAAAAACATTTGAAATTACTTGAAAGGCGACGACTGCTTTGAAAATATAAAAACTAGATTTTCACACAAAAAAAAAACCCACACTTATATTTTTTGCTAAATTTAGCCTTTTTTAAGGAAGATATCCTAGGAGTTTTATGAGGGATAATCCATTTCTGTGGTCAGAATACATTTTTTTGCAATCATATCTTTCTTCGTTGAAGAAAAAAATAAGAAAATTTAATTTTCAGGAAAAAATTCTCCCTGATATAAGCAGAAACTTAAAAAAAATATTGCAAAAAATATGTTTCCAAAATTCGAAGAAAAAAATAAATACGATTTTCTAGGAAATCCCATCTTTTTTATTTCTTGCAATTTTTTTAAATGTCTCTACTTATATATAAGGAAGGCGCCCTATCAATTGTATGCACGCTAAAATATTTTTGAGACCGGGAATATTTTTTTTTCTGAAAATTACAGTTTCAAATTTTTCTCCTGAACGAAGGAAGATATTACAAAAGAGCAAGAGGAATTTTTTGGGAAACTTTTCTAGGTTTGCAAACTTTTATCTTAATTTTTGGTTGTATCCTTCGTTGTTTCCGACACAAATTTTTAAAATTCTATTTTATGCAAAAGAATTCTCTTGTACAAAAAAAATGGTTTAGTTCGCATAAGACTAATAAGGTGTCTTCCATATAAAAGGACAAATTCAGAATAAAATAGCAAAAAATATAACTTTTTATATCAACAAACAAGTCGTTAACATTTTAGTAATTTCAATGTTTTTAAAACTTTCCGACGGGTTTCGAAAGAGAATGACAAAACCCATTAGAATCAGTAAAGTGATTTGGAACATATGAATTAGATCAAAATTTGAAGGAGTTTAAAGAAAAAATTGTTCTATTTTTTTAAACAATAAACGATTTAAACTTTGAACCGATCTAAATTATTGAACAATTCTAGTTTGAAATTAGGAGTATCTCTTAGCGCTATGCTAACGTAAAAGAGAATTATATAAAAAGTTAAAAAATGTGTTACTAATCAAGTGGAAAAACTTGTACAAAAAACTAAAACCATTTTTATAGTAACCTACAAACAAATAAATTTGCAGGTTTTGCAGCCAAAAAGGTTTTTTTTATACCTAGGATGAAAAATATTTAGAATATTGCAATGAAATAATTTTAAATTAGGATGTGTATAATCGCTTTTATCAAAAAAGCTTCTATATTTAAACATCAACTTCATATTATTCTTGTTGTACTTTTTTGCAAAATCTTGAAGGAAATTAAAACGACAATAAAATACAATAGTATAAAAAAATTAGCCCGAATAATAGAAAAAAGTTGTACTTTCTGTAATTTTTGTTGTAATTTATTGTATTTATTTGTATCCTGTAAAAACGGTTTTAGTTTCTTGTTATTTTTTCTAAAAAATTTTCCCTCTGCTTTGAAATTACATTTGATTTATAGTGGATATCTACGTAACATTTTCATGTAAAAAACTGTTGCATAACTGAAATTTTTGGTTTATCTACGATTTACTATAACAGACAATGTTCTTGGCAAAAATGTAACATTTTTTAAAAATTTGTATTCTTCTTCAATAAAATATATGAATTTAACGCCATCATTCTTAGTACGGTTTTTAAATATTTCAACTTTTGTGAAATCTGGTATTGTGCTGTAAAGATTTATAATTTTCCACAATAATGTACGTACAATTGAAAGTGTTTTTATGAGGTCAGACGCTAAAATTTTAAAAATATAAAATGTTGTAGTTTTTTGTAATGCATTATAGGTTTTTACAACAAAGTAAAAAAATATCAACAAAAAGTTACTCAAATTTACAAAATGTAGAAATTTGTTCTTTCCCAGGAGGAAAAATTATATATGGTGAAAAAAATATGCAAAATATTTTCCAACATGTATAATGAGAGGTCAAAAGTAAGGAATTAAATATTGTTCAGTTT
>CAKNWU010079787.1:0-14750 GCA_932072015.1 Andricus quercustozae
GGTGAAGATTTAATTATCTTGTTGAAAATTCAACAATTTTGTTAGAAGAAAGTCATTCATATTTGAGGATTGAAATTTAACTGTTTTGCAGAAAATTCACCTTTTGGGTTGGTAATTCAACAATTTGGTTGAAATTTTTTTCTCTTAACTGAAGAATCTTTCACGTTTCAAAATCCAACTCTTTTGATGAAAATTCTTCATTTTTATTTGAAAATTCATCTCTTCTCGTAGAAAGTTCAGTTTTTATCGGTACTAGGAAGCTGTAAATCTTACAGAAGTGGGAGTTAGAACTAGGAAAATCTAAAGAAACATTTTTAAAAAGAAAAAATTGATTCCCAGAGGCCCAATATAGAAAAGTTAGAATTTTTTCCCAGCCTGAAATTCAAAATTTTCTAAAATATTCCTTGTTTTATAAGTATATTATGTCGGCCATGACTAACCTACAACATTCATTACAGAGTATAATAACTGCCACTCCACAGTTATTAATACAGTTGTGTGAAAATAAATTTTGGATCCGCAAAAGTGGAATTATTTTTATTTGAAGCTGTTAATCAGAATGATATGAAACAGTTTGATATCTCGGGGTTTATTATCATGAAAAGTTTTCAATGATAAATGCTATGGATTTATTGTTTTTTTCTATGAATAAATTTGAAGAATTCTTGAGGGTGAGGATTTTTTTATTATTTTCTGGTGATATTCTTAATTCAATTACCAATCTCATCTTCCTGATTTCATGGTTGTGGAGGAGGAGTGTCTACGTCAGATCGTTATAAGGGTCGGTAGCGCGCAAGGTTAATTAAGTAACGTAAGGCGCATATTAATCTTTCTCACTATACCATAATATTATCAAACATGGGGATATCATAACGATCTGATATTACTTATCGTAATAATGGTTCTTCCTCTTTCGCAATTTAATTGACAATATTTTATTTTTATTATTAAAATTATATAGTAAACTGACTTTGAAAAAATTAAGAGTTTTCCACGAAAACTTATGTTTTCCTATGCTGGGGCCGTTCAAAAAATACGTCTCGCTATTTAAAAAAAAAATTTCAACCCTCTCATTCCCCAAGGATGACTTCACAAATACTTAAGATTTCAGCTCGAAACATAGTGCATTCTCAAGAAAACAGTTGAGTTTTCAAACCAAAAATATTAATTTTCTACAAAAGAGATGAATTTTAAACAACAGAGTAAAGTTTTCAAACTAAAAAGTTTAATTTTTAAGAAAACAGTTGACTTTTATACCCGGAAAGATTATTTTTCAATCAAATAGTTGAATTTTCAAACAAAAAAGTTAATTTTTAACCAAAGAGTTGAATTTCAACCTACAGGGATACATTTTCAACAAATTAACCGAATTTTCATACAAAAGAGATTAAACTTAAAACACAAGCAGTTGTATTTTTAAACGAATTGTAGAATTTTCCAACCAAAAAGAAGAACTTTTCAGAAGACAGTTGAATTTTCAACCAAGAACTTTTCTGCCAAAAAAGATTAATTTGTAACAAAATAATTAAATTTTCAGCAAAAGAGGTGACTTTCAAACCAAATAGTTGAATTATCAACCTACTAAGATGAATGGTCAATATACTGCTCAAACTCTTGAACTGAACAGATTAAACGTCAATCAAAAACAGTTGCATTTTCAACAAATAAGTTGATCTTGAAAGCCAAGAAAAATGCATTCTCTACGAAAAATGTAATAGTTGATATTTCAATCAAAAATCTTTTAATTCTAAATAAAAAACAGTTGAATTCAACTAAAAAAGACGATTTTTCAAGAAAATAGTTCAATCCTCAACCAAAACAGATTAATTAAAAAAAAAAAAGCACTTTCTATCAGAAAAGATCAAATTTCTACCAAAACCAACTTGTTGAATTTTCAAGCCGATAAGGCGAATTCTCTATAAAGCAGTTAAATTTTCAACCTGAAATTATAAATTTAATAAAGGCTAATTTCCAACGAAATATTTAAATTTAAAACTGAAAACTAAAAATAGTCAAATTTTCAGTTCAAAAAATTGATTTTCAACAAAAAAACTAATTTTCAACAAAATAGTTATATTTAAAAATATATATATATATCTTAAACGAATAAAATGAATTTTTATCAAAGTAGTTCAAGCAAATTGTTGAATTTTCAATCAAGAAGATTCATTTTTTAAATTATTACATTTCATAATATGCATTGATATTGAAACAGATGTATTTTCATTGTATTGTTTTTATAATTTAAAAAAGTGCGCATCTTATAAAAAGACAAATTTGGTTAATTAAGATTTTATTGCACCTTGTGTCGTTTTTCCAAAAACTTAATGTGTTTATTTTCAATTTTATTTTTTTATGATAGAAACAAAAAATACGCATCCTATTAAAAAAAAATTAATAACAAATTTGTAGATCTTTTTTGGGAGAACAACTTTTGTTTATTAATTTTTTTGTACCTTGTGTTGTTTTTCCAAAAATTTAATTTTTTATTATTAATGTTATTTTTTATGATTAAAACAAAAACTACGCGTCCCATCAACAAATTATTAATAACAAATTTTGAAATCCTTTTGGGGTGAACAACTTTTGTTCATTAATTTTTTTTAAACCTTGTGTCGTATTTCCAATTTTTTTTAATGTTACTTTTACGATTAAAACAAAAACTACGAGTCCTATAATAAAGTGAGTAATAATAACGAATTTGTAGATATTTTTTGGTGCAAAATTTTTGTCTATTCTTCTTTTTTCGTATCTTGCTTTGTTCGACCGCAAAATGAAATTGTTTTATTTTTCATTATTCTTTATGCGATCAAAATTTGAATTTTCAACTTTTCAAGAAGATTCAGAAATATGTGATGATAATCTTGTAGGGCTTTCGAAAAGCAACGTTTTTCTTCTCTTGACTTTTTTTCATGTCGTACGTTGTTTGACTTAAAATGGTCATTTTTTTTTTGTGAATTTTGCAAATGCTATAAATGTGATAATTTTCTTTTCCTCGAGAAAAAACGCGACGATAAATTGTTCGACTTTCCGAAAATAAAAAGCCAAAGAATAAAATAAAGTTTTAACGAAGTAGTTAAACTTTCAACCAAGCAGTTGAATTTTCAACCCAAAAAGATGAATTCTGAATATTAAATTTAATAGCTGCATTTTCAACCTAAAACCATAAATTTTGAACCAAAAATGGAGTAGTTCAATTTTTAGTTAAAAAATCAATTTTCGACGAAAAAAGTGAATTTTCGACGAAAAAAGTGAATTTTCAACATAATAGTGAAATATTAAACAAATAAAATGACTTGTTGAATAATTTGTTCCATTTTCAATGAAGTAGCTGAATTTTGAATCAAAAAGGTGAAGGAAATATTTATTAGCTAAAATCCCAACTAAAAGCGTTCAATTTTCAGCCCAAAAATGGATTAGTTGAATTTTCAGTTCAGTTCAGTCATTTAAGGTTTAAGCAATAACTTAACGTGAAAAAAGTCAGGTTTAGGCTAAGCTTTTGAAACTTTTTAAAAAACTAGTGAGAAAGTACGATTTTCTAGTTTTTCCTTAAAATGTTTGATTTAAACAAAAATAAATTGTTTAAACAATAAAAAATAATTGGAATAAAAATATACGCTCTCCTAGATCATATTATTCCTAAAATACCCTTAATTCGCGATATTCTATGGAGATAAAATATTTCAAACGAACAAAAATTGTTTAAACAATTAAAAAATAGTTGATAGATGTATCGAATGAAGGAAGAATCGTTGAAGGGGGTATAATTAAAAATCAATGATGGATTCGTATTCCTTGAAAATTTATCACGAGGTCATGAAAGTATTACCTATACTTTATCATACATTTTCACATTTTGATCGGAATTTACCAAAATGTGCTTTCCCCATGTTATTCCTATGGGAAACTTCAGGGGGTGGGTGATCATCTGAATATTAAAAAAAGACACGTATTTACTTTTCTTAGGAACCTACCAAAATGTGGCGGGGGTGTGTGCCACTAAAAAATTCGAAACTTTTGTTTTTTTGAGCCACCCAAATGCTCAGTTTTCAAAAATTTGATAAGGTTTTAATATTTTTCTCGGACAAAATCTCATTTTCCTAAAGCTCAAATACTAAAATCATTTTTAGAAGATTTTAGTCATGAGAATGGACCAACCCTGAATTAATTGCTAAAGTTTTCTCAATTTATATTTTAGGTTTATTTTAATTTTCTAAGGTTTCAGTCCGAGAAAGATTCTATGGGCTGAACAAAATTTTAAAACAGTTTGTAAAGCTTTTAAAAATTATTTTAGTCTTTTGAAGTTCATAAGAATTATATTTTTTTCTAGAAAAATAGAAAATATTAAAATCTTACATATTTTTGAATTAAGCATTTTATTATAGTATAAGCACGAAAAAAATTAATATTAGCGATTTTTGCAAAATTCTGAGAATTGCGAATTTTCTTTAATTTTTCTTATGTTTCTGGAACCTCAGGATATTGATCGATCTATTTCAATTTTTATACAGGCCACAAGGGACCCAAAATGAAAATTTTCAGTGGTAGCCTGTTTTTGATTTTTAATTTTATTTTTGTTCGACCCGCCCTAGCAAGCTGTGAGACGAGTAGAGAAATCTCTTTTTTGGGATAAAATATGTCTTGTGGGTTACACACAAATGATTTTTAAAAAAATGAAAAAAAATGGTTATCTTCTAAGAAAGTTATAAATAGGGGGACGTGGGAGAAATAAAAAACTCATTATTGATTAATTCAAAAAGCTTCCTTTATACATAAAATATGTTATTACACTTTTCAATATTAAAATGAGTTCTACTTTGAATATGGAAATGTTTCGATATACGTTTTGACGCTTCAATTATAAATCCTATCTCGCTCAGAGAAGATCACATGCAAGAGGACAATTTATTTCGTAGACGGAGGGATCATAAAAAAGAAAATTCTTAAAATTTCAAGGCAAAGTTTTTAAAAATTCATACACATAGGGTAAACGTAATGTACGTGGGGGAATTCACCCTTTCTTGGGTCTATAAGAATGATAAAACGATAGATATTTAATAATGCATTAGGAACTCACAACCATGCCTCTCAAGATATTAAATCAAGTCTAAAAATTCACTTACGTCATTTTGTAGGTTTTAAAATAAAACAAAAATTCAAGATTTAAACTTTTATCAAAAATAGATTTTTAAAATTATTTTTCAGATCGCTCGCGCGTTAATCTACGGAATAGCGGTCACTTGTAACTGCATTTTCACTTCAGGAGTGCTTCTTTCACCCAGCAGTGATAGTAAAGTTTTTAAGGAGCCTACAAATGAATACGGATATATTCTAAAAAGAGTTTTTGAAAATAATTCAGAAGATCCGGATTCCAAGGAAAGACGAAGCGGCATGGGATCTTCATTCATAAGATTTGGCCGCAGCAACTCACTTGAGAAATTCGACAACATGGAACAGCCAATGGATTTTCCGAGAGCAGATTCAAAAACTGAGAGACAGACTCGAACCAGGCCGGATATTATCATCAGATTTGGTCGCTCTGGTCACAAAACGGTTCAGTCATATGATCGACCTGGAAGGGGTGACTTAAAATTCATCAGGTGAGATTTTTTAAATTAAGAAATATGAGAATCTGTAATAATTTAAAGAAAGAAATACTGCGGTGAACAAGAATTAGTCAAAGTATAATTAGGTTTTAAATGAGTCAACAAGAAAGAGTTGCGTAGCCTGTTAAAACGTTAATTAGGTCATAAATATTTCTCCCTCCCATACTTTCACTCTCCTAGTCCCCATCCTTTCGCCTACTTTCCCTTCCCTCCCATAAGCCCTCTCCTCCCACTTCCCCTGCCCTCGTTTCCTATACTACCCCTCCCTTACCCTACTATTACTTATCAAACTTCCACATTTGCTTTCTCTCCATTACCCTACTTATCCCACATCTAATTCCCTTCCCCTAATCACCCTAACTTCCCTGCTTACTCTCGCATACCTTCCTCTACTTCACCTACCCACGCTTCATCTACTATCCCCTCCCTAACTTCCCACTTCACTTCTATACTTCCCCGCCCCTACTCACTTCCCTCCTGCCTCTGCCCTCAATTAACCGCCACTAATCATCCAAACTTTCCTAATTTCCCTCCCCTAACTTCCTCTACTTCCACTCACCTCACTTCCCCTCACTTGTCAATCAATTGCTTCCGCTACTTCCCATCCTTTACTCTACTCTACCTCCATTATCCTACTTATCCTTCATCTTCCCTCCCATAACTTCGCCTACCCTCACTTTCTCTACTACCCCCTCCCTTACTTCCGACTTCACTTCCCCACTACTTCTCTCCCCTACTTTTCCCTTCAAAACGTCCTCGCCCTTACTCACATCCCTTACTACCTCTGCCCTCAATCAATCGCCCCTAATCATCCTAAATTTGCTAATTCCCCTCCCCTTAGTTCCTCTACTTCCACATCTTGTATTCCCCCCTTGCGTCACCTACTTCCCATCCCATCATTTTCCCTGATACCCCTACCCACTTCCCCTACCCTTATCATCGTAACTTACCTGATACACTCCACCCATAATTCCCCTCCGCGACTTTCCCTTGCTCCCCTCCCCTTAGTTCCTTCACAAGGGTGGCTTTTTTAATCAAAGAAAAAAATTTCCAGTCATTTCCACGTTTACAATAATTTTTCAAGGTCAATGAAACTAAAAAATTTTTAATCTTAAAGATAAACATTTTTCCATTTGAAGTGATAAAATCTGAACTGCAAATGAAAGCACTCGAATTTAAACTCTTGAATTTTTCGCTTTTAAAATTTAAGTTTAAAAATTTATTAATTCAAAAAGTTCTTTTTAAATTATTTACACGTATAAAATGGAAGCTAGGAACACTTTTAAACTGAAAAATTGTAGATTAAATGCAGTTGAACTGAAAAAATTTGATTTTAAACTTTTATAAATGGTACAGTTCAAAGATTCAGATTCTAAGTTAGATAATTTTAGGCAATTCGCAAATTCGTCTATTTTGATAGAATTTAATCCTCATGAAGGAAAGCTGAACTACCTTGTTATAAAATTTACTTTATTATTTGAAGATTGTTCTCTTTAGTTGAAAAGTAACTATTTTGCTGAAAATTTATTGCTTCCAGTTGAAAGTTGAACTATTATATTATATTATAAAAATAAACTTTTTTTGTGAAAATTCAACTGTTTTGTAGAAAATTCGTCTTTTGGCTTTAAAATTCCACTATTTAGTTGAAAATTTGTCTTTTTGAGTTAAAAATTCAATTATTTTGATAGAAAGGTTAACTGCTTGTTTGAAAATGAACTTTCTGATTGAAAATTAAACTGTTTTGTAGAGAATTCGCCTCTTTGGCTTGAAAATTCAACTGTTTTGTTGAAAATTATTCTTTTTGTGGTCTATTATTTTGGTAAAAAATTCAACTGTTTCATTGAAAATGAACTTTTTGGTTATAATTCAACTATTTTGTGCAGAATTCGCCTCTTTGGCTCGAAAATTCAACAATTTGGTTGCATTTTTTTCTCTTGAATGAAAAATCTTTCTTGGTTAAAAATTCAACTATTTTGTTGAAAATTCAACTATTTTGATGAAAATTCGTCTGTTTTTCTTGCTTTTCTTTTTTGGTTGAATCTAAAATGCTTTTCATTCTAAAGCAAAATCTTTTTGTATGTTTAAAAATTCAACTAATTGGTTAAAAATTAATCTCCTTTGTTAACAATTTATTTTTTGAGTGTAAGATTCATCAATTTAGTTAAAAATTAATCTCTTTGGTTGAAAAATTAACTATTTTGTGAAAAAAATGTGGTTGAAACTACATCTTTGTAGGTTAAACATTCAACTATTTTGTTTAAAATTCAATTATTTTGATGAAAATTCGTCTGTTTTTCTTGCTTTTCTTTTTTGGTTGAATCTAAAATGCTTTTCATTCTAAAGCAAAATCTTTTTGTATGTTTAAAAATTCAACTAATTGGTTAAAAATTAATCTTCTTTGTTAACAATTTATTTTTTGAGTGTAAGATTCATCAATTTAGTTAAAAATTAATCTCTTTGGTTGAAAAATTAACTATTTTGTGAAAAAAATGTGGTTGAAACTACATCTTTGTAGGTTAAACATTCAACTATTTTGTTTAAAATTCAATTATTTTGATGAAAATTCAGTATTTTTCTACTTGAAATCTTAAAGATTTCATATTAAATTCAATATGGTACCTATACATTAATTTTATTTGAAAGAAATTATTCCCCTATTATTCCCCTATTTTGCTGAAAAATTAATTAATTTCCACTGTTTTGAGAGCACATTGTGGAGAAAGTAATTTATTTACTGTTTTTAATATTTTGTGTAGAAAAAATATAATGCCCAGAAATGGAAAAGTAATTGTAAACTTTTTTTCCAGATTTGGACGACATGTTTTACCTTCTAATCTAGACCTGGCCTGGATCTGCTCAGACATTCCAGCGGACGGTGAAGCTTATGGAAAAGGTCTTCGATTCCCTTCAACGCGGCTTGCTCGACTTTGCAATGACCTGGGCCTACCTAGTGATCGATTTGAATACATGAGTGATGACCAGGCAGATTCTAAGCGGGAATAAGTCAGGATTTGTGGTCTAGACGAGTTTGTGTAGTTTCATCAATAAACGCTTTGTTTTACAATTACAAAACGTCGGCTGGTTACAAATTGTAATACCTAGTGATTTTTGATAGAAAAGAAAAACACAAATTTAAATCTTTCTGAAAGTGATCCGGTGTCAATCACGCAAGAGCGTTTGAAAATGAAAGTAATAACAAGACTCGACAAAAAAGCTATTCGTTTTCAGTGCATTCATAAACTATCCCTACATCACTGAAAAAAATAAATCTTGAAGAAACCAGTTTACAGACATTATTTTTTTAAATATTCCATATATGTCGTTAGTAAGGAAATAATATTCTCAATGTATAATTTCATGTTACTGTTTATATTGTTTATATTTTTTACTTTAGAAATAAATGCATTGGAAATGATCTAGCGATAATCCATCGCCCTGAATTCGATTTGTCAATCTGTACACTTCAAATGTGAGATGTGACTATGTAAGACTTAGAAATTATTGTACATTATTATACCTTAAAAATATCGTTCATAAGTAAACATGTAAATTTAATACAATTAAAAAATTAAAAATGGCTGAAGACTACTTTCCTTAGTTTTTAGGGTTTCGTAGTCCCGGGCAGAAACCCTTATAGATTCGGCGGGGTGTTCGTCGGTTGTACTTTTTTCCAAGGAGGGTAATGAGGGGAAGTAAGGGAAATCGTGGGAAGGGAATAAGGAGTTGAGGGGCAGTGGGGTGAGGGGAAGTAAGGGGAAATGAGGGGTTGGGGATGTAGGAGGAAGTAGGGAACATAAGGGGTAAAGAATTGTGAGAAGGGAACGTAGGGGAAGTGAGCAGAAATAAGGGAATGGCTAGTAGTGGAAGTGATGAGAAATAAGGGGGTGCAGGTGGAGTGAGTGGGAAAGTATGGGGAAACGAGGGGAAGGGAAGTAGGAGATGTGATTAGAAATGAGGGTGAGTTTGCGAAGGGGAACTTCGGGCTGAGGAAGGGAAGTAGGAGAAGGGTTGTGTAAGCTGGGGCAGCGAGGAGAGGGGGAAGTAGAGAAGGAAGAAATTGTGGAAGGGTGGAGCCAAGAGTGAAGTAAGGGGAGGAAAAGTATGAAAGGGGAAAGTTTAAAAGACTTAATTAATGTCTTAATAGGCTACGAAACCCTTTTTTGTATGTGCGCGGCACCTACTTTCACAATTTCAAATTCCAGTTTTTTCCAGGATTCGTAAATTATAAAATTTGTTAAGTTAATTTAAAATAACAATGAAATGAAAGCGAAAAAGTTATGGCTTTTGAAGATAATATAATGAAGTTCATATAATCGAAAGGAACACAGCAATTCGACCCATCTATAAGAAATTTACTTATGGCGATTAAATTTACATATTTAATTTATGTACATAAATTGCGATTTTTTCGGAGCAAGTGGAAATTCTTTAACCATTTGTTTATTTTCAATTTATAAATTTTAAATTGCAAATGTATGATTTTGAGAAATAAATATTTTAATTTCGAAACATTAAAACTAGAATGATTTTTTAATCGTCAAAGTGTGGAAATTTTCAGATTTAAGTGCTCAAAACGAAAAATTTGCAATGAAAAAGTGCAATTTTAAACAATTTATTGAATCAACAAGTTTAAAGAAAAAGTTTTAAATCAATGACTAATTTATATTTCCAGCATCAAAACTTTTGTGAATTTTAAAATTAAAAAAGATTTCAAACTACAAATTTTCATATTGAGCCGTTCTAAATTTAATAATTTAGAATTTTGATCTCACAGAAGGAAAAAGTGAAAGATTGTAATTTAAATAATTTTTATTTGGTCATTTAATATTAAAGAATATTAAAATAATTCATGATTTTTAGAATTGAACAATTTTCAAATTTACATATTTAATTTTAGAAGTCATCATATATTGACAATTTGAAATTGTCTCACTTTAAGCACCACAAATTATACAATAGAAGCACTGTAAATTCAAAAAATTCTTAGCATCCTAAGCGTTTGATAATGAAAAAAAGGTGCAAAATTTTTTATTTGAATTTTGATGTGAAGAGTAAAAAGTGAGTTAAAAAGTCAAATGCCAAAATTTCATCAAAACTTTTCGTTCGTCAAAGTTACAAGAAGGCATGTTGTATTGCTAATAACTCCTGAAATAATTAGTTTAGGAAAATATTTTTGAACTTTTTTACTCACTATTTGACGTAGAATGTCCATGCGTATTTAGAACTTTCGAGTTGATAAGATTTATTTTTCAATTGTTTTCTGGGCCCAAAAACAGACCGTCCTGCTTTAATTTGTAAAAAATGGTTTTGTAGCCTATTAAGACCAAAATTAAGTACTTGAAACCTCCCCCTCCCAAACTATCCCTCCTCTACTATCCCTACTAACCCGTCACGTCACCATTCGCCACCATTTCCCATATTCTTCCTCCCCTACTTCCCCTCTCATCGCTTCCGCATCTACCCAGTACTTCCTTTCTCCAGCCCTCACTCCCCCTCCACTACTCATCCGCATTTCTAATAATTTTCCCTACTTCCTATCACTTTCACTCACTTCTCCTATTTCCCCTACCTCGTTTCTAATACATCCCTCCCTTCATTACCCCTAAATTTCCCTCCCTTAATTTTGCCTCACTTTGCCATCTCCCCCTTATTTCTTCTACTTGACCTCCTTACATTTCCCCTCACTTCCCTTCTACTCATTACCCCCACTTCCTCTCCACTCACTTCACCTCACTTCCCCTGACTTCGCCTTTTTGGTATAAAATGCTATAGCGTTTTACGTCCATAATCATTTGACCAAGATGTAGAATCTATTAATAATTTTGGATTAATCACAACTTTTAACAATTTTAGTTTACGTTAGCAACAATTGGTATTTTCAAACAAAAATCATTATAATTTGAACATAACTTACCATTTTTAACAGTTTCAGGTTATATTAACGTTTACCACAGGAAATCGGTTTGAAAAGAAAAATCGTTAGATTGTAAAAGTTCATAATGTTTGAATAATTTTACGTTGCGTTATAGCGTTTTACAATAAAATTGGTATTTTATAACAAAAATTATTATAATTTAAACAATATTTTGAACCTTTTAACAATATTGTATTACGTGTATTTTCGTCGAAAATTGGTACATTTAATTAAAAAAATTTTATTTAAAATAAGAATCTCAAATTTGAACAATTTTAGGTTATGTTAGCATCTTACACAAAAAAATGGTATTTAAAAAAACGTTATAATTTGAACAATTGGTCTCGAATCTTTAAAAAATTTGGATTATGTTAGAGTTTTTTGTCCGAAATTTATATTGTTAATAATAATTAAAAAATTTAAACGAAGATTACAAATTTTAACAATTTTAATCTTTTAAATTTTTTTCATTATTTTAGTGTTCTTCGTCAACAATTGATATTTTTAATTTAAAAAAAGTAGATTGTGAAAAAGATTCACAACTTTTAACAATTTCAGGTTATGTTTGCGTCATACACAAAAATTAGTAGTTTAAAACAAAAATTATTATAGTTGGAACAAGATTTGCAATTTTTGAATAGTTTCAGGTTATATTAACGTTTTTCACAGAGAATCGTTTTTTTTAACGAAAAACATTAGATCTTAAAGGTTCATAATTTCTTAACAATTTCAGGTTGATTTAGCCTTATACGCCAAAACCTGGTATTTGAAAACAAAAATCATTCAAGTTTCACCAAGATTTGCAATTTTTTAAGAGTTTCTGGTTGCATTAAGATTTTTCAAAGGAAATCGTTTTTTTTTTTTAAGAAAAATTATTTTAATTCAAATAATATTTATAATCTTTTAACAGTTTTTTATTATGTTAGTGTTTTTTCGTCGCAAATTGGGATTTTGAAAAAAAAATATTTCAAAGAAGATTTACAATCTTCGACAATTTTTTGTTGTCATGTTAGTGTTTTTCGCCTAAAATTGATATTGTTAATAACAAATCATTAGATTTCAAAGAATATTTAAACAATAATAGGTTACTTCTATCTTTTTCGTCGGAAATTGCTATTTTTTATTTAAAATGTAACGGTTTCATTGTCTGTATGTTGTAAAAAAAATATATTTATTAATTCTGAAGTAAGGAAATTAAATTTCATCAAATCAACAAAATTATTGTCCTTATTGCTTTTTTATTAGTTTAGATAATAATAGATACTATGAATTACAAAAATTTTGTGTTAGTATTAATTTTATATTTTTATTTAAAAAATGTGTGATACAAAAAAATTCACGTCTTTGTTTTCAAGTTCATGAGAAAAGCAGATCCAACTTTGTTGTCGATAAATTTCGTATGAAGGTTAGCGTTAATTTAATTTCCTAAATATAGGGTACATCTAAAAGCATAACTTTTCGAAACGATCTTCTGGTAAGGATACGGTGATCCCTTCGGAAAAATATATCACAGGAGTGACACGTGGTTCGGGTGTTAAATTCGCGAAAGAGGAAGGGCGCGATTTCATGAAAACAAAACGAAGAAAACGAAGAAAGTGAAGAAAATGAAGAACAATGGCAATTCACCCTGGCTTGGTGACCGGCAGTTCAACCCTGATTCGCGTTCCGCTCGCGAGTTGGGTAGTTTGGTATATATAGGTATAATAAGTTAATCCCTTAAATCCAGAGACTTATGTATACAACATGTTCACATACCGATCTTCACTTTCCACACGCACAAAAACAATTACACACACACAAACAATTATAGACACAAATACAATTATACACACACACACCCGAGCTGGTTAACATCTAGAGCATTACTTTCACTACACCCTATATATACATATATATATATTTGTTCTTAATCCAGTTCACCCCTACTGCCGACTGTATTGTAAGGATTCAACGGTCTATGTAGGTGTCCCTTCTCAGTTTTACTCTACAGTTTCAAATGTATGGCACGAAAGTCCCTGATTGCCCCTGAAGCATGGTGAAGCATCTCCTACCACGTAAGTCTGACTTGACCTACGATTTGGATTTCAGACACCCTATTTGAGAATAATAATAATTAGGGGATGGTCCGAACCATCCGTTCAGTGTTTATAGGTGTAAAGTTGCTTTTATTGATGTCAAGGTACCGTAAAATGGGGCTAAGCGGCGCGACTGGGGGAAACCGGCTCACCCGCAACTTTATGTGTTGCAATCAATTATCCCTTTTTCTGAAAAACAAAATTTTAGGATTAAACGACTTTGTTGTTATTCACCAAAGTTAAACTTTATTTTCAATCTTGTTTGGTGCAGTTTCGTTAGTTTATAACGAATAAAAAGTACCACAGCCGTGAGTAGCCTTTTTTGCACACGGTGCAAATAGATCATTTTTCGCCACCCTCCTAAAAAAACAAATAACGCCGCTGGCATATATTACAAAAATGTCAAGGTTGAGATGACAGGTCTCGGACTCATTTTATAATTCAAATTAGTAACAATTTTTTTTGTTCATCCAACGTTATCGCTGCCGAAGCTTCAATTATACCGAGAAAATTCCAGTAAATTCAATATATCTGACATCGAACTTTTAATATATTTTGTAATATTTTAAAATCATAACAAAATAAATTTTAAATGTATTTTCGGATGAATTATCCATCAACGTAGAATTAAATTTGACTTTTTGAATTTAGCTCGAATTTTCTATAAGATTCTATTGACCACGTTGTTTGGACCTATTTGTTACATAAGTGTATTATTTTAGGTTTTAAGGTTTAAAAGTAAGAAAAATGTAACATTTATGAGCATGATAAAACTGTGAAAAATTCAAGATCTATAATGTACATTTTATTTAATCAAGACATACGCACACAACAGTATTTCCATTTATATTTGACATGAGCAAAAGTAACTTTATTGTTGAATAAGATTAAATTTAAGCTTCTTTTTATCTTAATTAATCCTGGTATTAAATTTAGCTCTTCCTCGAAAGATCCTGTAAATTTCACGTTGGTCCCAGGATATTTTTTCCAATATAACCACTCGATAAAATTTTCAAGATTTTTGCTATTCGTAAATAGCGATTGAAAACCCTTTTTTGGTTGAAAATGCAACTGCTTAGTTGAAAGTGAAACTAGTTTCTTAAAAACACATTTTTTTTATTTTTATAATTCATCATTTTGTTAGAAAAACCTTGT
>CAKNWU010079813.1:0-17757 GCA_932072015.1 Andricus quercustozae
AAAAATTAATTTAAAGTATCCACGAATCGATTGAGCTATTATATTAATAGTTTATATATATATATACAGGGTGTCCACGCAGGGGCTTACCAAAAAGTATGCAACCCGCCATACATGGCCATAAGGTTTGCTTTGTCGTGTGAGACACGTTGCATAATTTTCGGTAAGCCCCAGCGTGGACACCCTGTATATATAATTAAAAAATAAGGTTAAACAACCACCACAGGGTCCCACTAGGAGAAAATGCCACCTAAAAAAGACATCGGTTCCCAGTAGGACAGCGGTAAATCACATTCATGGCCACGTCTCACAACCGTGAGATGGGCGGCTTGATGAAGCAAGAGCCTTGGCATATTTATGGCACGCGGGAATGGCTTTAACATTACGAACCAGTGATAGTTTCGCACCTCAGACAGCACCGATCACAAGGACAATTACTTTAACCGAATATTTTGGGTATAGCCCACGAATATGGTTCGTTTCTCGAAGTCTTGGTGAACAATGTCAGGCCTCAAGTGTGCAACGGAGACTGATGTCCGAAAATCGTAGTTCCAGAAAATTTGGCACTTCTCGTTTTGGAAAATCGACTCTATCTCCCTTGGTGCTTTCGACAGGGCAGGGTCGCGGCCAACACCGTAAGAGTGACAAAGGTAGTAATAAAGCATTCTTAGGGCCGCATTATGTCTGTAGACATACGTTGTTCCCGGATGGGTGGGATACCCAGATAATATGTGTTCTAGGTACGTTGCGTGTACATGACACGCTCTGCACCTATCGCTGGGAACTTCTTGACATAAGATGCTGTCACGGTATACGAAGGCGGAAATGACACCGTGCTGGCATGCGAAAATGAAACCTTCTGTACCTGAATTAAGCCCTGATGATCTGAGAAAAGCAAAAGTTTGCTCCTTCGACAAAGACTGTTTTTCTACATACCTATGAATATGTCCGTGTATTTTCTTGTCGAGTAGCTGTTAGTGGAATTTTTTTAATTCTGCTTTCTTCACTTCGGCTTTCAGAAGTGAAGCATCTAGAATAAGTAATGCACTTCGATTGACCTTTCAAAAAGTGACTCATTGGATACATATTCTTAAGAGGTCGAGACTTATACATATTGCACTTTCCTCACTTCTGATGTTAAAATTAAGGCCAACGGTTTCAGCCGCCTGCTCCACGGCTTTGTAAAGGAACGCTCCTTTGTCAATCATCTCGCGATTCCTGACCATTTTTAGGAGAGGATCTCTGCCATTTGCAACGACGTAAGCTGTACTTAGAACAATTCGGTTATGAAGGCATTGGAGATTCAGACAACCGGGCCACCTTGATGGCGTGAGATGTATAATCGCGGAACAGACGAATTGATATGCAAATTTTTATGCATATGCATGATCTTACGTGTGGTGATATAAAGGGCTGTAAGCTCGTTCTTCGTCCAGTGAACCACCCCAACCGAATAGAGTAGAGCGGGAACGAGAAGCATGTTAGTCGCAAATACCTTGTTCAACGCCGACACATTTGAAGACCAAATATGCAGAAGAAGATGCTTGTATCTGCTTCGGAGAGATTTTTTAACTGATTTTACGTCCTGAATACGGCTTTGAGGCACACCTAGGTATTTATGGTTCTCTCCAGTGTTAAGATGTTTAATAACACTTATATCCACAAGCTCAGGGTCCGTGGGAACGCCAACAATCTTTTCTTTCTTCTGATAAATTTTGGCACATTTATCCAATTCAAAGTCCATTCCAATCTCTCCTGTGTACTTCGCGACGATATTTATGGCAGTTTGAAGTTTGCCTTTAACAGAGGCATAGAGCTTCAGGTCATCCATATAAAATACATGAGTGACCTTATGCTCACGCTGGTTAGTGTCGCCACAGAGGTAACCAGAATAATTTCTTAGTGCGAGAGATAGAGGCAGAAGTGTGATGCAAAAAAGTAAAGGTCTCATGGTATCGCCCTGAAAGACGCCCCTCTGAAAGGTGACGTTGTTCGTTGTCACACAATAATTTCCAGATGCGATAGTAAATCTAGTTTTCCAAAGGGGAATCAATCTCTCTATGCATCTAACTATGTGTGGATGCACCTTCAAGCTTTCCAACAGACAGATGATAAGTCTATGAGAGGTTGAATCGAAAGCTTTCCGGTAGTCAATCCAGGCCATTGACAGGACGCGCTGATGGGCTGCAGCGTCTTTACAGACGCTCCTATCAAATAACAGGTTCTCTCGACATCCTACTACACCTTGTTTCGAGCCACGTTCGTAACCTCTCGCCACACAGACTCAATTCTTCGGACATTCGTGTTGTTCAGGATAGCTGTAAAGATCTTATACAGTGTGTTTAAACAAGTTATTGGCCTTTAATTTTCTGGGTTGGAAAAGTTGCCTTTTTTCGGTAGAAGTATAGTGTTTCCTAATGCCAGCCATTACGGAATGGTCCTGCAGCGGAAAAGTTCTTGGTGCCTCTATGTGCTTTTTTCACCTCTTTGGCAGTGATTGATGGACATTCCTCCTCAGATGTTATGAGGTTGTCGCAAAACTCCTTGAAGTGGATGCTATTGTTAGTATCTTCTTTCAACTTTAGTATTTTCGGGATCTTGTATACCTCTCTCCCTTGCGTCAGATAACACCCGTATTTTGTCAACAATGTACCATTCGGTGAACGCCCTACCAGATGTTATGTAGTCAATCACATACTGAATTGCCCTTCCAATCTTTTGGTTCAGTTGATACAAGCGTCTTTTGGTCTTTCGATCCATCCCCGGTTTCAGCCTTTGATTTGAATCAGCCAATGCTCTTGAAGCACCATAAACTGAACAATTGATGGTCCAGAAGTCAGACTCCTCCGAGATATCCTCATGAAGGGAGGCATACATTTTAGCAAGATCTTGAGGCTTAGAAGGAACCTGTATGTCAGTGTTCCTCCTTTTCCTGAAACCGCAATCATCTCTCAGAAAGTGTCTGCGTTCCGCGGTTGGTCTTAATGTCGCTTCCTCATCTTCGTCTACATCTTATTCAAGGAGCGGTTGGGGAAGCGCTCCGCGTACATAACCATTTTTAAAGAGGTAGGCGTGTTGATTTCGCAAAGACTGATGCGAAACATGCTGAAGCTCTGGGTGTTTCTGGCACCACAGGGAGTGCATTCGCGCCATAAAGCCCCCGCGAACAGGGATAATGCTGGCATCGTAGCAGTCTAGTAGGTCACCCTTGAGTCCCCGAACTCTAGGGTGATTGGCACTGTTTGACGGCCGATTATCGGGTGCTCTGCGTGTTCGATCGTTTTCAACCGTATCTAGAACTTTTTGGTGGTTTAATGGTGTTATTGTTGTTTCCACGAGCAGCTAGGGAAAGGGTTTGTCCGTCCATGCAGATCCCTGCATGTAAGGATAAGGCTGCATACTCTGAAAGGTCGCCTGGTATCCCAGAGTCACCATTTGAGACACCTCGCCCAAGTGCCATTCAGCTCTCGGCACGGTTGTTATGCCTTCGCTTAGGGGTTATTCCTTTGGAACCATCCTCGGACAATTTTTCGCGTCTGCTTATTAATAATTGTAATCATTTTCAGCAGAATCGCTTGATATAGGGATCCTCTATCCGCAACCCGAGGACACTTTCGGTGGCTTTGTCATAGTCCTTTCAGTTCTATTCCAAAGGAATCGAAACCGATTCCTTGATTCGAGACAAATCGATAAATCTATAGTATTGCTCGATTGTATTGAAGAGTATGGAAGTTATGGTTACACATTTTTATAATTTGGAAATTATGTTTCAAACAGAAAAACTTTTTTCATTAACATAATTCCAAGTTGATGTAAGAATAAAAAATTCTTCTTGATTCGAAACATTTTGATTGACATATTTACATTTTATTTTGACTTCCTCTATGAGAAAGAAAATATATATTTTCTAATGAATCATAATGAGGAAGCAAAGTTCTCATAAAATGAGCATCATAAAATTATAAATATTAAAAATCTAGAACCAACCTAGATCGAAGTCACAGATAATTTCAGGAATTTTGATTCTTTGATTATTTTTCGAGATTTAATGCTTTTTACGAAGATAAATCTATTTTTAGTAATGAGACACACCTCCAATCTACACTGTTTAACCTATTAGTGCACAAATTTCAAGATGAGTCTATTGAATGGAATTCTTGATCAGCGTTTCAGGAATTTTGGATTCATTGATTATTTTTGGAGATTTAATACTTTTTATGAAGATGAATTGATTTTTAGTAATTACAACCAAAACTATTCAACCGATTGGTAAACAAATTTCCAGATGAGTCTGTTGGATGGAATTTTAGATTTAGTACTTTTTATGAGAAAAATTGATCTATATAAATTTGACTAACAGATCTTCGTCTAATTTTAATCCACTTAAGTGATTCTGGAAAGTGTAACATTTGTCCATAGGGAACATTTATCATGTTGTCTTGCATCTATTCATGCAAGACATCAAAGGATTACTTGATTTAATAAAAATTCTTAATACAAAAAAGAAGTGAAGTTTCGCCTAAAACAAATACGATGCAAAAAGTTACGCTAAGTAGAAAGTTATCAGTACAATAAATATAGTCATTGAAATCAAGAATAGTCCAACATTTTTCTCTGTAGTATGCTTAAAATATATCGACAATTCAAGTACAATCGAGCATTTCCTGGTTTAAATGACTATAATTTTATATATATATATATATATTTTACAATGATAATTTTCAATAATAATAAAAATAATAATTGCCCACTTTTCTTGAATATAGTTGAAATATTTAACTCACTTATTTTACTTGGCAATAGGCACACCTTATTGCATATTATTATAGAAAAATGTGAAACAAGTGAGGTAAAAATAATTCTCTTCCTTAAAAACGAGTTAGAAAATTTCCATAACATCCTTTATAATGCTGATGATATAAAAGGGGATAATTCTATTCGTATACAAATTTTATACTTGCATTTTCAAGACATTACGAAAATCAAAATAACCAAAAATCCATAAAAAAGACAAAACTATAATAAGGGACCTCTAAATCATATCCGATTAGGAATATTTTGTTGTTAAAAATGTGTTCGACTAACAAGGTGCATATTAGGCTATTGTGCATGTTCTGTTTCGAAAATAATTTATTTTTCAATCACCCCAATACTGCCTTCCAAAACAAGAAAGCCTGTAACTACATTCAGATTTGAACTGAGACAGATGCGCCAATGTATTTTTCGTAAACTGAGACAGAAAAGAGTCTATCTTCAAACAAATGACGATGCACTGCATGAGCTCATGCAGTTACAGGTTTTCGTTTTTCTGTATTGCTAGTTACAGGTCTTTTATTCTGAATATGACTAGAAATTTTGCATATGCGGATGAAATAAAATTGTTTATTAAAACTTTAATTGTCATTATTTTATTATAAATTATAAATCGTATAAAAGAGGGAGTTTGTATGATCGTAAGTATATCAATATCTCGAATTTCATTCAAAAATTTAGTTACCTTTTTTCTTGTTTTGCACGGCAGAATGTGTATGTACTGTATACGAAATATATAAGAAAACGACTCAGAGAAAAGGTCAACAAAGAAAGAAAAAATGAAGAAAAAGTGAACAAACGATGTGGTAGGGTACGTGGTTGGAATGGGAATACTTTTCAGAGCAGAGATTTGCAGTTGGGAATTGGGATGCGTTCTATGGTGAAACATGAATTCAACATATCCAGCCTTGCATAAGTAGATTAGCTCATTCTCAATGCTTCGTCCCTCGTCCTTTACGCGTAAACTTGTATGATGTTAGTAATATTCTACTCAGGTAGAATCTCATTCTGTAATGTCGACAAGAATGTTGCGTTTAGTTTGGATTTTGGAATCTATTCGGATGTGGTATTTTCTGTTAAATCATCTTTAAAAGTTGCATTTGAAAGATTTTCAATCAATCCAAAAGCGATGTATTTCTACATAATCAATATTATTTTATTAAAAATAATATTGAATTATTAATATGAGTAAGATATAGAATAAAGTATTATTTAAATAAACACTGAATTCAAAAATCCTATCGGACTTTCTGGGTGATTGCCAAGAAGTTGAGAATCGGAAATTCCGATATTTTTTTTTTGCATTGGTATTCGATTATTATGCAAATCAATTGGTTCGAAAAAGATAATTATCATTGAAAATATAAGGATGTCTCACAATCTTAAAAGGACAAGTGATCAATGGGCTCCAACATTCACATTCTTAATGAGCAACTTGTCAACAGAGTTCTGTTTTCGATTTTCTAAATTTTTTTCGGTTGTACATTTTTCTAATTTTCCATGGAAAATTGCTATTATTTAGCAAACTTTGTAAAAGTTATATGACATATTCATATTATAATTTTGTAAAGTATTTATTTCGCTAACTGAAACTTCAATAACTTGTTCTATTGGGGAATCAGAGGAGAAATATATTGTAATTTTAATGAATAATTGTACTGAAGAGAATGTACAGATTTTTTCTGAAAATACTACAGATGTCGGGATATTTTTTACAACATTGGTCGGACTTTTCTGTCAAGTTAACATCTCTAAAATGCAAACTTGAAAGAAAAAGTCCGTAAGTCTCATAAGAAATATCTCCTGTAAAATTATTGAGAATTCTATAAATTCTATACAAACAATTCTGTAATATCATATAATAACTTAATTATATATATATATATATATATATATATATATAAAAATATTATTATATATAATAATTAATTATTATATATATATGTATAACAGTGGTACGAACAAGTAAAGTGAGCTATTTCATATCTTTGCACGAACAATTTGACATAGATGCAAAGTAAAGTGATCGAAAATGTAATTTAGTACTATCAAACTTATAGTTTAGGTTCAGATGTAATTTGATGGAAGTTTGCTGGGCTCTAACTTCCTGCAGTTTACAAACCGCAATATGTGAATTTATCCCATTGTGAAACTGAGTGTCGTCATCTTATATGAAAAATATTTGTATATATTTCTGATATTATCATGCCGTTTAAAAATCCAGTGATTCACAAAATTTCGTATTGCTTTTACAAAAACCTTTAAATTTCTTTCTTTTTAACTTTTCCAAATGAAAATACTGAAACATTTTAACTTAAAAATCTTTCTTGTTCTTTCCAAATATTCAAAGTAAAATGCAGTCTAACTTCTTAAATATTCACATTAAAAAGTCTCTTTCATTTTATTTCTGGTCTTATTCTTCCAAAGAAGTTAATTTCAAACTCGACTTAGTACCTTAAATTTGACTAAGTCGACTGAAGCATTTACTGAAAGCGTACATTGGCTGAAGCGTTTCTAATCCACGATTTCTGTTAGCGACATTTACCGACAAATCAGATCTTTCAATAGTTCGTGTTCCTGCTAAAGAACAAAAGTTCTAGCCGTTTCGAACTAAATTGTGATTAATATAATATTTTATGCGTTTTGTCACATTCCCTATTAGTATTGAAATTAAGTACCAGAAGTAGCTGTAAGTTGTTACAGTATTTTATTGATAAATCAGAACAATTCTGAGTTTAAAAAAGTTGAATAGCCATTTTTCGCCTTTTTTACATTTATATGAGGGGAAAATTTCTATTAAGAACTCTTATGTATCGTATATATAGAAACCGCTTTACGTGTTACAAACGCGTAAATAAATGTGAATGTTCATTCACGTTCTTAGGCAATAAAGAAATGTGTGTATATACTTTGCGTGTTTTCCTTAATCTCAAGAATGTAATCTTTTATGAAACAGTGCCATAGCGTAACTAAAGATGAATCTATCAATATATTTTGTACAATAATTATGAAATATATTTAATATTTATTGTTTAAAATATATTTTTTATTATATTTTTTTACAGCTAGTTTTTAGAAGTTACTCATTTCCTATTTAAACTAATAAATACTCGTTAAATTTTTCAACTAATGTTTCTTCTCTCTAAACTTCAGTTTATACAAAAGGAGAATTCCTTACCGGGGTTTTCTTTATAAAAGTTTTAGGATGCATTTTCTTTTAACGGAATTTTTTGGTCTTTTTTGGAAATTTCCAAGCTTAGTGTAAAATTATAGCTTTTAATTAAGAAGTCCAGAAAAATTACTTTAACCAGAATTGAGCAAATTTTATTTACAGCTTTTAAATCGTTTCAGGGTAAAATCCTGATATTCAACTTTTGGAATCCAATTTATATTTGTTCTACAAAAATTCAATAGATTTCGAGGGAATTCAAAAGAATTCAAAATAATTCATAAACAGGTGTACTCTTGGACTAACCATTCTCATTAATACCTTGTAAGAATAAAATAAGAATAGTGTTAAAGCTTTGAATGAAGGAAATAGACATGAAAGCAGGGTTTGCATACAACGGACCATTTTTTACACGTCACCACTTACTATTTCGCTCTTTTCTAATATGAGCTTGCAGAAATGAAACCAAAGTAAATTCAAATGTTTATTTATACGAATTTTTGTTTTTTATGCTTTTACTTATAATATGTAGTTATCTACAGTATATTGATCTGGAAGCTCTCCAAAAAGTGAAAGAAATGTGGTTTTGTAGGTAAAGTATTCAAATGTATCGAACCATACATTTATTGTTAAAAAAAAATAATTTTTCACGAAAAAATGCAGCTTGTATATTGATTCAAAATACCTCACGATCATTTTCTCATTGAAAAAATAAATACATGTTTATTTTGTACAGTAATAACTTAGGAGTATAACTTCAACTTAACTGTAACTCATCAAACTTAGAGTCGTTTAAAACAAACTGAAGTTCTTACGCCTTGTAATGATTTGTTTTTAGTTGAAATAATTCCGTATGTTTTACTCTGTGATAAAAAAATGTTTAAAAATAATTCTTGTTACAATCATTTAAACCATAAATTATACTTTAAGAATTTACTACTACTATGTTTCCTTGAGTCGATTATTTAATCAACTATTAAATTTAAATTTGAGAATGAGAAATTTGAAAAATGAGATGTAATAACTGAAGTAAAATAAGTAGATTTTAATGTGTCATTAGTTTAAATAAATAATTTAAAAAATTACAACTAAATTAATAGAAAGTAATAATATTGCTCAATAAAAGTTCAAAAACTTTAATTAACTGAATTATTAGTTAGACAGAACAGTCAAACAATAAACTGTTAGTGAAAATTTCTACCAATCATTAGTTATTTTAGCTAAAGATACCGTGAAAAAAATTAAAACTACTAAACAAACAGCAAAATACAACTAATATTTAGCAGAAAGATTCAGTAAAGGAAATTAGTAACCGATGTTTCTGTATTTCAGATTTAAATTAAATATTAAATGAGTGGCATGCAAACAAAAAATATGAAAATGCCATAATCAAGATTCGCAGTAGTAAATCGCCTCGACGTAAAAAAAAACGCGAATACCTTTTCTCAAAAGAACATTAGTTGTCGTCCATGTATTGGATATTTCAGCCAGCACTTTACAGATTTTTATCAAATCTTTTAGAATCAATAAAAAATCGCGAAAAAATATCTTCTGATGAAAAATCGAGTTTTTAGTAAATAGACGCACCTACATCCAACCGCTTAGTACACAAATTTCAAGATAAGTCTGTCAGATAGAATTATTTATGCATTTTTTATGCATTTTTGACACATGGATTAATTTTCGAGAATAGGTACTTTTCATAAAGAAAAATCTATGTTTTGGTCATTGGACCCAAGGCCGGCGGAACATAGGTTATCTGTCTTTCTCGCTCTTCAAGAAGTGTGGATGCAAAGGAATTAGAGTAAGCGAGACACTCGAATGTGGAAAACAAATAAAGGTCCTGAACGAGAGTATTTGATTTCAGAAAAATGTTCATTAGAAAAAAAATTGAAATCTCACCAAAAACACCTACGATGTAAAAAATTCCGCCAAGTATAATGTTATCAGTAAAATCTTGTGAAGTCAAAGTTTGACAAGCAATTCTAACATAGATATATAAATTTTTATATTTAATAAAGTGCAAAAAATTTAAAAAACTTTGAGAATGTATTAAAAAGGGAAAAAGGAAATCTTGGTGAGATTGTCTCTCATTGTTTAATAACAATAATCTCACGAAAATTTCCTTTTTAATGCATTCTCAAAGTTGCTATAAATTTTTTCAATTTATGAAATATACAAATTTAGATATCTGTTAGAATTACTTGTCAAACTTTGATTTTACAAGATGGTACTGATACCTTTGTACTTGGCTGAATTTTTTGCTTCGTAGATGTTTTTGGTGAGATTTAAATATTTCAGATACAAAAATTCGCAATTATAAGTTCTTCCTACAGTGTCGAATTTGTTTTCAACTCACGTATACAAGAAATGAGATACCGCATTGATTTGGAAAATTATATAGAAGGCGTTAAGGAACGTTTATATGGTCCTAAATTTTTATAAGTACAAAAGAAAAAATGATTTTAAAGAACTATTAAAGAATTTTGTTGTAATTTAAAAAATGTAGGATCACAGAAACGTTCCTTAGTGTCCTTTATTTAATTTTCCAACTCAATATCTCATTTCGTGTGAACGTGGGTTGTTAAAAGAAATCTTGAGTGAGTAGGAATCTGGTAAGTATGAGATAGCTTTAAGGCATTCTGTAATTCGGTGTCAATGTTTGTCATTTTAATAGAAGTCAAGTGAGAATAGATGGACGGTGGGTGGTCAGCAAAACCATCACGAAGGGTCATACATGGGGGTAGTTTTAGGTCGATAATCAGCCAAAAAACTATCACGTGATACATACATGCTCTGTAACATTGACGCTCTCTTAGCTCCATCTACTGTATTTTCGACTGCAATATTCGGAATTTAGGGGCACCGGCCTCGCATGGGTATCCGGATTTTCTGATCCCGAGTAGACCTGCGACACGGGTTGTAGGACGCAGACGTGGGCATTGAGGGCTACAACAGTGGGGGAAAGGATGGGTTGTGGGCTGGATTCAAGAGAGGGAGAGAGAGAGAGAGAGACATATATGTATACATATATAGAGTGCTAGCAAGGGGTTTGAGGTGACGTCATGTCGGGTCGATAGTACCCAACCCCCTCGAAGGTAACTCGGGGCGCAAGCGCCTACTCTACGCTCCTGAGGGTAGGTTCCCGCCATATTAGCTGGCATGGGGCAAAGTGCGGTGCACGGCAGAATAGGGGTGGCTTGAGTTGCATCTTCTTCGTTGAGATAATTTGCAGGGCAAGCTGGGTTCCTGTCGCCCCTCATGCCGTCCGGAATCCCCTAAAGAGGTTTTACTGAGGTGCCGCCTCATGGTAGATGCCGGCTCGAAGGACCTATTGGCCTATCTCGTTTCTCGACCGACTTTTTCAATCTGACGGTGGTAACTAACGGTTAAGGGTAGTGAAATGTGTCCAGGTCGTATAAGAGGGAGCGGAAGGAAGTGCGGTGGGGTTTACGAGGGTCAGGTGGGGTGGATGCGTTCGACGATCTCGAAGGGGTTGGGAATATAAGCTCGTGTGATATTCTGCTGTGGGCCGGATGTGCGGATCGACCGCGTGGATCATCCTCGTGCCATGCTTGAGGGTAGGTGGAATAGATATGACATATTTGAGATATTTGCGATATTCACGACATTCGGGTTGACTGAACGAATGCGCGAGCCTTGGGAGCGGGGAAGTGGAAAATCGGTAGAAGGTGAGCCTGGAGTTTGAGGTGGGCACGGTTTATGCTAGGCGGATTCAGATGCAAGGCATCTAATACCGGGTCTGGGGGTTGGGAGGGGTGTAATTGGTTAAACGTGTCATGAAAGTGCAAGTTAGGTCTTTTGGGAGTTTTTGAGATGAAATGGGAACACGAGAAGATAGAGGAATGTCATGAATTGATTTTAGAAGACCTGGGGTGGGTCATTGATAGTCTTCAGAATTCGAATTTTTGTGACATCTGTCCAGAGTTAATACATTATACCGTATACATTCATCGAATTAAAATTTGGAGGTTTTTACACTTCTGGAAATGAGATTGATTTCGACTGATTTCCAAGAAGTGCAAAAGATATTTTAAAAAGTTGATATACTGAGTGAAACCCCCTCATGAACCTCTGATAATGTCATCTTGAAAAAAAATATTGTTATTATTTAATTGTTATTTCATGAAATTTTTCTTTTAAATGTCGCAAATCTATAATGCTGAAACGAAAGATTAAATAATTCATGAATTTTTGTAGGATTATGTATAAACTACTGAGTTTGCATAAACTACTGAGTTTGCATAACATTTTAAGTATACGATTTGGTGTCTGGTAGAGCAAAGAGAGAGATTAATATGTCTTCTATGTAAATAATAAATTACCTTTCTAATTGCGACTTATACATTATTAGCAAAATCCTTTGGTGGATTATTATGAAGGTATCCAAAATTTTAAGCAATTAATAAAAAAAAGTTTCGAACAGTTTTAAAATACTTTAACCTGCTTTATAGTTTAGAATGAAAGGATTGAATAATTACTAGGACTTCGTCGGAGGGCATATGAAGTCTTTTAAAGGAGAGTATTGCCAGTTTTGGCTCATTCTTGCTACAGGAAGCATAAACTTTCCGTTTCTGAATAAATTGCCTCAATGAATCCACTTAACGAGAATGAATTTTTTGTTTCAGGAGGGGCGTGGGGAAGTGACAGACATAAGCGCAAGTCCTGGAAGGCAGGCACCTGCCAACCAGTTGCGCCCCAAGGAACCACCTCCTATGGTCATCCAATCGGACTTCAGAAAGGTATTGTCTTCAGAAATTGCCAAGTTCAGATTAAATCATATGAAGACATGAAAATGACAACTAGATAAGGACCATTTAAAGATGGCACCTCGAATACGTTATTTTAAATGTAAACACCCTAATATCTTCATATTAGGGTGTCCTGTGAAAATGCAATTGTTTTTTGGATCACGCACCCCCTGAACTTGTTCCATTAGGTGAAAAAATAAATGCGTATTTTTGTATTTGAAAAAAAATTGAAACCGCGGTTTTGGGGGCCTAAACCGCCCCAAAATGATAAAAACTATTACTTAAGGTTAATTTGCGTAGAAATAATAAGAGTTTGGCAGCAAATACAACTGATGGTACCAAACGTGAAGACAAAAAAACTGGACCCAATAAGACCAAAAATACAAATATGTCCGAAGAATAGTGTGTTATATTTTCAAAATGTACTATTTTATATTTCAACCACGGACTACAGTTTACAATTTCTTTTTAATTAAAAAAAATGCGCATTTATTTGTTACCAAAGGGAAAAAGTTTGGGGAGTGAGTGATAAAAAAAAGGTGGGTTTTTTAGGAGACCCTACTTATAGTTGACATTCTTCCAATTTTGATTTATATGATTGGTCAAATCTCAACCCTTAGATGGATACTGCTTTTATCAATTATTATCAACCTTATATTTTAGAGACAATCTATAACACAAAAGATTCTTATTATTATTTTAAAAATGTGTAATTTACCTATTACAAAACAAGCTTCATATACAAACATTATTGATTCCATATTTTAAACGTGAAATCATGTTTATGAAAATAAAAAAAATTTTTTAAGACCCCAAGAATGTTTTAATTGACTAGTATAACGCTAAATTCCGTGATAGTAGACATTATGTTATAAATTTAAATATAATAAATAATAATGTAATAATCTATTTATATAGTAAATTTTATATTGGCAGTTAAATCCTAATCCGGAACATTACTTGTTCCAAAATGTTGTTTTTTGTTATTTGATGAAATTCCGCTAAAATTGTTGTTTAAGTAGCAGATATTATTTTAATAAATTACAACAAACAATGAAAATTGATTTGGTTTTTAGGTGAGTGGGATCAGTACGGAAATTTTCAAACAAATCCAGACCGTGGAAAATGACCATGACGCCTCGACCGCTGCTGCTTTCGAGGCTGTGGAAAGACGAGGACAGATGGTTGTACGCACCATCGAACCTCGTCAAATGGGAAGACAAGCTCAGGAAGCTGCGAAGAAATTCATCGCAGTACAGGTAAAAATTCAATCGATCTTAAATACTTTTAAAATTTCTTTATACTTTTCTTTTTACAACTTTCATGGAACTTATCAACGTATGTAACTTAGAAAAAACGAAAAAATCACTTTCCGAGATCCAATAGATGTAGAACTGCTATCCGGTTCACGTCCGATAATTGATTGATCTTCAGTTTCTTTTAAGATATCGATCATCAATTACACTCTCTAAATTCCTACTGACCAGTCTTATATTTTCATATAAAAGTTGGACTGACATTAAAAGTTGTTCATGTCCTCTTGAGACTGAGAAGATGCAATTATTGCATCTTCTCAGTCTCAGTTTGAAATTATTTTGAACTTATCCTTCAAATTGAAAGATTATAAGGATGAATATTTTTAAACTTGAAGCATCTTAAAAAAAGATTGTATCATTTAAATTCTTTTAAAATTAATAATTAAAAATGATAAAGATTCAATATCGAAGAAAATCTACTTAAATGCGTTCGTAATTGAATATTATTAAATTGTAATCCTATTTATATCAAGATGTTTTAAATTATGTATTTAAGATAGAAACAATATTTGTAGCTGAAACGCTTAAAAATATTAATATATGTTAAAATATTTATAATATACGATCAGCATGTCAAAAACATTTATCATTTAGAATTCAATTCAATAAAGTTTCAACTTTTGCGATTTAAAAATAGATACTTGGAAAATTGGAAGCGTTGCAAGTTGTCTATTTTAAAACTGGAAGTGTTGCAAGTTGCCTATTTCAAAACTGGAAACGTTTTAGATGGAGGAATTTTAAAAAGAGGCTTAAAGCTCGAAAGATTTTTAATTTAAAGACACATTTAACAATTACTAATATTAAAGCATATTTAAGAAACGAAAATATTTAATATTCTTAATTGTATTTCAAATTGAGCTTTCTAAAATATTTTATTTGAAATACGTTCTCAATTAAATGCTTAGAATTTTAATTCACTTGTGTTGATATTTTCTTGAAATTGAATAATTATACATTTAAGCTCTCACAATTTAAGAATTTAATTTCCAGGGCATTGGATATTGGACATCTAACCATTTTAAGGACTGGAAATTGATCCAATTTTCATCTAAAGTCTGAAAAAAATAAACTTTTAAAATTGTGAAGTATTCAAACAAAAACAATGTTTATCTAAATAAATATTGTAACTAAGGATCAAAGTTGTACAATAAGAGATTTTAATTATTTTTAATTTAATAAATCTAAATTTTAATAAATATTCGTACGTAGATATCAAATTGATATGTTATACTTATCCCTGAAACTTTTAAAGTGAAAGAATTTTAATTTAGAAATATAAATTAAACAATTTATTATATAATTGACTGTATCAAAACTTTTTAAATTATTAAATTAAATTATTGAAATGATAAAACAAACATAAAAGAAATAAAAATTTTTAACGCTCTAAAGTCAAAGCAGGAAGTAAAATATAAAGAAAGATGTAAAGTAACAATTGTGAAGGACCATTTGTAAATTATAATCAATTTTAAATAGAAGAGGACCAATTCCTTCAAACCAACTTACTCATAAACTAATAGGTCGAATGAATGTTCAATACCAAACACACGTAAGGGAAAGAAAGACGAACGTCTCTCTGGTCCAGAATAGTATATTATGCAAGAATGGGGAGAAGAGAAACGTTATTAATGAGCACTGAAAATATACACAAGTCAATAAAGTCCCTTTCGCCCATGATACATACCTTAGGTTCTGCTTTCCAAGGTGATAGGTATGTAATTGCCATCTATAGCTATGCCGTAAAAAATTTGACATCAGAGATATATAATGGCCATTACATATCAGCTCATAGACATGTATTGGTCATTATATGCCTATTAAACTAAAAAGGGGAACGCCGTATCCGTGCATGTGTTATGTAACATTATTTCAATTATTAGTTTATGAGTAAGTTTGTTTAAAAGAAATGGCCACGTGGCAGTATGGTACATGTTCTTAAAAGCTGCTAAATACACCCCATCTAGACGGTTTCCATCCGAATATAACCGAGCCAAGCACTGCTTAACTTCGGTGATGGAACGAGAAGCTTTAGACAATTCGATGTATCCAAGTGAACAATTTGAAAACGAATGACAAATCTAAGGTTATGTAACACTTACCAGATTCCTGCTTTACCGGTATTATTTGCTCAGCAACTCCCGTCCATACTAAATGAGATATAGGGTTGTAAATTTGGGATATTAAATAAAAGGCACTAAGAAACATTGGTATAATCCTAAATTCGTAAAATTACAGAAAAAAATGGTTAAAAGCTCATTTCTTTTGTCATTAAAATTTCGGGCCATACAAAAAAATAGTGCCTTTTATTTAATTTCCCAAATTTTCAACTCGATATCACATTTCGTCCGGATGTGAGTTGTTGAGTAAAATGTCGTCAAAGTAGAATTCAGGTAAGTATGACATGACCTAAAAGTACTTACAATTTCTCGAAATTAGGTTAAAATTTTCAAATTGAAGAATTTAAAATTTGAAGCTTTTTAAATTCAGACATTTGTAATGCGATGCCGGAAAAAGAGAACAATTTCTTCAAGCATTCAAAATTAAATGTTGTATAATTTAAAGCGTGAAAATTTGAATAACATTTTGCCAATTTTGAATTCATTAATTAAGGAAAAGTTCAGAATCAAAATTTTTAATTTAATAAGTAAAACTTCGAATTGAGTTTTAAAAATAAAACAGGCCATCCAAAATTAATCTAAATTATTAAAGTAAATTAGAAATTGGCTAAATTAAAAGGTTCTGACTACATGTGATTTGAAATTTCTTTCAGGATCCAAAGTACCCTATACACTTTGTCGAGATAATCAAGAGCCCGGGACAGACGTTGGGACTTTATATAAGGGAAGGAAACGGAGTGGACAGAAATGATGGCGTTTTTATATCTAGGATAGCACTGGAATCAGCCGTTTACAACAGTGGTTGTCTCAAGGTCTTCATCCTTTTACTACATACATATCTCGAATTTATTCTTTCCACAAAACTTTGATTAAGAAAAGGAAAAAAAGAAAATTGATCTAATTTAAAAAGAGTAGAATACTTCACTTTAATAGGCCAGGCGGTACGTAGTTTTGTTTGACACAATTCCGACTAAAGAAATTATGGTTTTAAAATGTTCTTTGGGTCAATATAAGGAACCGTTTTCGTTATCCCCCTCCCCTGACCTCTGCGTATCTTTTGGCAGTGGCGTAAACTTTCAAAAAATGGTTTTTTATTTATAACTCGTTTGTTTGTGGTTTTTTTGCAAACTCCGCGTCTACAAAAATTAAAGTACATAAAATTCTCCACAAAAAAGGTTGTATTAATTTTGTTTCATACGACCCATATTTTTCGAATAATAGCCGGGCAAAGTCCAAAAATTTGTAAAAAAATGTTGAAAACTTACACTTATATTAGTTCTGAAATGACTTTGGATAAATTTATGCACTAATTGTTGGTAAGATCAATGTTAATAAATAAATAATACATTAACAACTTATTTTTTATTTTTTATAAATAATTTTATGAATGGAATAAATGTTTTCATTATATACGGTATTTAGAGAATAGATTGGTCGTTGGAGTGTAAAAAATCCAGAACGTCACAGGCGTGCCCAAAGATTGAATTAGGATCATTGTAATTCAAAACAAAAACGACGAATACCATTGGCGTAGAACAGGGCTCACCGCTTTCAGCAAGTGTTAACTGAAA
>CAKNWU010079821.1:0-10243 GCA_932072015.1 Andricus quercustozae
GTTCGAATTAGAAATGCTACAATTTCAACTTGTTTCTAATGAAATTTTTCAGAATGATAGTCTGAAATTTTTCAATTTTTAGAGCTTCTAAACTTCTGAGCTTTTGAACGCTTTTATTTAGAAATTATGCAAGTTCAATTATTTTTTATTCCATTCGGAAAATGGTCTTTTTTAATATTGACCTAATATAAAATAGTTGGAATTGGAACATTTTCAATTAAAAATTTTTGATCATTATCAATTATTGTTACAAAAATATTCAAAACGTAATAATTAAAACTTTGTTTAATGATGGATATTTGAATTCTTTATGTTTTTAATGTTGGGAGATAAAAATGCAGAGACATGAACGCACGCTTTGGGCGCGTACATTTCCTACTAGTAGTAAATAAAATCCATAAATAAAAATAGAAGAAAAAACAAAAGAAGCGGGGTGAAAAATCACATTAGTCTGACTGGAGGTTTCTCTCTAATTTAATAAGCCGTCGACCTCAAATCGGAAATTTTCTTGCGGAAAACGGAAACTTGGCTACATCCTCATGAAGGAGGCTAATCACGAGTTGGCCCCGGTTGCAGGAGCTTTTCTCGGTATTGATTTCAATTGATTCGTTTGACTCTCTCAGTCCTCCTCTATCGTTAACCCCTCGGACCAATATACACGCAGCACCCTCGAATTTCACCGACATTTCCCATTCGCTTCCTGAGAAATTGCCTGTTCTCACCCTGACTTGGCTTTCCTCTCTCGCTCTCTATCTCTCTCGCTCTCTTTACTTCCCAAGAATTCATTTACATTCAAAGAATTACCCGGGCATTATCGAAGCCAGAAGCGCGAGAATCTTCTACAGAGACTTCACCCGGACGGGTGAGATGAACAACCAAATCCGGGTGCGATCGATAAGGATATTCCGCTAATTAGATTCTTCGATGGTACCTCGTTAATTAGATTCCTCGGCGATTAGTTGCTTCGAGACTCGAAAGCACAGCCATTCCCATTATACTACTCGTGACATTAAACTACTCGATATTTCATGCGCTCGTGAAGCTACAAGGAAATTTCGAAATAAACGCAGTTGATAGCTGCTTAAGCTCCCTGAATTAAAGTAAAAGGGGAGATAGGGATAATGGCTGCTCGTTCGTTATTATTAAATAATAAAGTTTGCCAATTTTTAGGCAGCATCAATTTCTTTAGTAATTTGATTTTTTTTATAGACAACGTAAAATTACAATAATTCTTCTAATATAATGTTTTTCAAAAAAAAGAAAAATTTTGTAAGAAATTTGAAATATTGTTAAATACACTTACAACAAAATTTTGTTCCTCAGGGTTTTCAACCAGAGATGAATTTCCAACCAAGAAAGATTTTTCAGTCAATAAAAATTGTCATCCAAACTGTTGAATTTTCAAGTTATAAAGACGATCTTTGTACAAAATATTTTAATCTCCAGCCAAATAAATGAATTTTCAACCAAAAAGAAGAATTTTCAATTAAGAAAGATTTTTCAGTCCATGGAGAAAACAAATTTCATTACAAGTATTCAATTTTTAAGCCAAAAAGACCAGATTTATATAAAAAAGTTAAATTTTCAATCAAATAATTGAACTTGCAATCAAAAAGATTACCTTTCTTCTGAAATATATGAATTTTCAACCAAATACTGAAATTTTCCAGGAGGATTGTTTTCTACAAAAAAAAAAACGAATATTGAACACAATACATGAATTTTTGACAAAAAATGTAATAGCTGATATTTTATCCGAAAAATATTTTTATTTTACTTTAAAAACAGTTGCATTTAACCAAAAAAACTAATTTTGAACAAAATACATGAATGTTCAAACAAATAGTTAAATTTGCAAGAAAGAGAATTAGCTTTGTACAAAAAAGACGATTTTTTAAGAGAATACGTGATTTTTCATCCAAATAGTTAAATTTTCAACTGAGAAAGACACATTTTCAACTGAAAATAGAATAGGTAAATGCTCAGTTGAAAAATTAAATAAAAAAAACATTTTTATCCAAATAGTTAAATTTCTAACGAAAGAGAACCTTCCACTAAAAAATAAATAAATTTTTAAAAAAGTAGTTCAAGTTTCTAAAAATAGTTGAAGTTTCTACCAAACTGTTGAATTTTCGAGACAGAAATAAGAATTTTCAATCCAAAAATTTGAGCATTTAAGCGAAACGGTTTATTTTTTAAACCAGAAGTTGCATTTTTAACCAAAAAAGATGAAATTTCTACAAAAAGAAATAAATGTTCAGATTAATAGACGAATGTTTAATAAAATAATTCAATTTTTAATCTTTTTTTAATTTGAAGCGCTTGAAATAGAACGCATTAAAAACATACAAAATTGAATCATTTTAAATTTAAAGTGTTACACTGGAAGCAAACCAATTTTACATTAAAAAATGTCTAAATCGAAGAATTTTCAAGTACAAACAATCAAAGTAAAAACTTTAAACATTGTATTCGTTTAAAATCATAAGCAATTAAAATTGAACTGCTTTATTAGATAAACAATTGTAAGCTTGCAACGAACAAATTGAACATGTTTTATAGTAAAATGTGTTTGGAAAGGAACAATTTTTAAGTATTTTAAATTTAGAGCAGTTTCAATTAATGAATTTAGAAGTTTAAAGCATTCAAAATGTCATAATTAAAAAAAAGAAAATAATAACGTTCCAAATTGAAAGCCTTAATAGCAAAAGAATTCTACGTTTTAAGCATTGCAAATACAATAGTCTTAAATTGCAAATGATCAAAATTCGACAATTTGTCTAAAAACTTATCACTTTGAAATTAAAAACTAGTTAACTCAAATAATTTTCAATTTAAATTTAAAAATTTCATAATTGCACACTTTCAAATTGAAAACCTAGATTAAAAAATTAACTTTGAAAAATTGGAAATAATTAGAATTATTTCGAATAGGTTTCTGAAAAATTCTGCAATTTATTTCGAAATAAAAAAAGATGTATGGAAAAAATAGCACTTTTAAAATACAAAGTCTAGGTTCACCGAAATTCGACGAGCGTAGACCGTTTTCAAAACACTCAAGGCATTCAATTTTTAAAAAGTTTTAAAACATCAAGGATGTTCAAATTTGAAAATTTGTGTTTTATTTATTTTAATACTTATAAATTTTAAAGCGAATAAATTCTGAAGCTTTCAGGCTTGAAAGTATCCTTGAAATTTAAAAAAAGTTCAAGTTTAAAAGACTGCATAAAATATTTTTAATTTGTTAGTGTCATCATTAAAAGATCACTTAAAAAATAGCCAAGATTTAAAATTTGAACGTCATTAATTTCAAGTTCATGAAATTCAAAAGAATCAAAGTTTGAAGGCTGAAAATTATTAAATGGCAATTTACAAATTAGAAAACTTCTAAATCCTATGACACTTAAATGAAGATTTAATAAATAACAATTTCAATTTTAAATGCTTAAAAAAAGAGGTTTATAGTCAAGTAATACTTTTAATTCAGATAGATTATTCAACATTAAAGAATTTGCTTGATGATTTAAAAAAATCATTTAAAATTTCAAAATATTTAAATTTAGGGAATTTCAAGAATAAAAAAAATTATGATTAGGTATTCACTACCTAATGCTTTTAAATCCATTTATGCAGATGTTTATATAAAATAAATAAAAAAATGGAGTGCAGTTCACTGATATAAAAATATTAATGAACAGAGTAAATACACTAATACTGTAAATGAGTTATTTTTTATATGATATTTGAGTCCAAGGAGCATACGATAAATATTCTATGGTGCAATACACAAATGTATACGAAATAAAAGTACATAAAGGATAAACCTCGAGAAAATTCATTACTTCCCTGAGCGCCTTGTTAATTTAAGAATCTTGGAACTCAACGTACCATGGCTTACAGCCAACGATACTTTACAGGGTTTACACCTGCAGTAGCGAAAACCTAATTAGGTACGACGGGATTATCCATGTGGCGTATAAATGGGGTCATGTGTTGGAACGTGAAACAGCTGCTTACATTTAATGGTCAGGAACTACAAAAAAAAATATGTTCCTTGCTCAAAATCAAAGATTTATCGTCACCACGAAACCAAAGTACTAACTAACTTTCCCAATCTATTACTACTTCTCCCAGCAAATCGAATCTCAGAATAACTTTTTACTAAATGACGAAATTTTCCATGTTTAAAAAGAATCTGGGTGTTATCCAAGCTGGGGCGAATTCTCTCTCGCCCTTTCAGATTTTATTTTCCATATCTCCATTCCCTTTATATCTTTACCTCTGAGTTATTCATATAAATTGATTTTTTTGCAATTCCTTTGTTTGAACAGAACGTTTTGTTAGCCGTAGGATTCCCAGCAAAATTTCACGTTAAAACACGTTGTTTCCAGGAATATAGATAAAACCTTCAATGTGGAAAATATTTTTGCAGTATTCAGTTCTCATGGACAAATGCAAACTTTAGAAGAGAAACGAGCTTTAGCTGAATTGAAAAAAAATGTTACAAAAAGCGACAGCCGGGGGACTCTTGTATCAGCAATATTTGTTTTTAAATTTGTCTTTCTTTCCTATCGGCTGGATCTAAACAGAAAAATAAAATGTTTGCTTGGGTTGGTACATATGTGCTCACGCATTTCATACTCAGTTGAGCCCTTAGGATCTTTACCAATATTTTATGCACGAGTGTCATCGTCTGTTCCAAGGGGCGGTGAAGCGTGAATAGCGCCCCCAGGATAACTGTTTTAAACGCCCCTTTGTGTATGGCACTACCAGGGTTATATTTTATTTAATTGAGAGGTTACATGTACAAACTGTTAACATAAATTTCTAATTTGAGAAGAGAATTCTATACGGTAGTATAATATCAACAAACATGCAATTTATTCACTTATATGTAGTATATGATAAGCATCTGATCATTTCAAATATCAAATTTAGCACCACATTTTTTTAGTTTGCTGCGCTGTCGCCGAAAGTACAATTTCTTAATTTTTATTACAATTTGTGAAGCCCAATTTAAAGAGTGAACCAAAAATCAATGGATTTTTAGCCCCCTTTGGATCCTATTCCGAGATATGGGAGGTCAATTTTCTTTATTGCATCAGTCCAAAATTAAAAATTTTTTTCATCTGATCTCAGATTCGCTATCAACGACACAAAAACACCATTATAGTTTTATTCTTCAAACCAAAAATTATCATAATTCGTGATTATATATCACAGGCTTCACGGACACCCTTTTTGGTTGAAAATCCGTCTTTTTAAGTACCATCTACCTCCCTCACAAAGGGAGGTACATGGTTCAAAATTTCAGAAAAAAAACTTGACGTAAGTTATGTTTGGCCTCTCAGCTGATGAAATAGTGAAGTTTGCCCTCCCATATTTCGAAAACCTAACAATGCCTTAAAGTAAAGTTGTTTTAAGATTGATGTCACACCTAAAGGTATCATTTGGCATACAATTCAATTAAAAGACCTTGGGACCCAAAAGGAGCAAATTTTTGAGTTATGCTTTCATTGTGGATACAGTTAATCTATATGTATGAAAAAAAAATTGCCACAAATTATAATCAATAAACAATATTTCATAATCAATTAATTGCTGCAGACACTAATAACTCTATTAACCCCTTGAAAGTTATGCAATCAGTTTAAAGTGCTTATGCTTAAGTTTAAGCACCTGGATGGATCGTTTAGCACCCAATAGCCTCGTCCTTAGGAACAGATTGACGCTAACCAAAATGCACATTGTTCGATAATGCCCTCCTAATCTGCATTGCATACATATATTCATGCTTTGTGAACTTGGAGGAATAGGAATTTATCCCAAGTTGAAGATGGAGGAACTGCCTCTTTCAAGTTCGAGTTCAGTGTGTATGTATAATATGAATACTGTATGATTGCACTCACTCTGAATGAAAATAATTTACGCACTTCTATACTTCAAGACTTAAAAATTTTATAATTCTAAAGGCAGGACTTACAATAAGAGGTGAAATCCATACTGAGCAAATCCACGTCTAATTTAAGAGACTCACCTGTAACAAAGAATAAAAATTGAATTTAGAAATTAGGAAATTTAATAACGCTGATTTTAATATAACTCCCTCTGAATTCAATATATCTTCTATTTTCATATTCCTATCTAAAAAAGTTCTAAAACGATATGTCTAAAAAAATCTCGGAACCATTGTTGCTAAAAACCTGACTAGCTTTTTATTATTTGAAAAATATGGGTACGAATAATCCCTTTTAATAAGAAAAATCATAGGAAACCTTATGGGCGAATTGCAAAAGGGCTGCGCTTTTTAATACTCTTGGACGGTTAAATTAAACTTTGTATTTACCTAATAAAATATTAAAAATATTATGGATGTTTTATTCTAGTAATTTCCGCTGGCAATTAGTACGTTTTTAAAATAATTTTAATTTAAAATCACAAAGTTTCAAAGAAGACTTAAAACTTCTAAACAATTTATGCTGTGTTATTTCTTTCATTGAAAATTAGAACGAAATAAGTGTATAGAAATGAGCATTTTGAATAAAAAATTATTAGATTCAAAATATGAATTTTTTTTAACAATTTACGTTTTTCGGATTTTGTTAGCGTTTTTTGTTGAAAATTGACATTTTTATTAAAATATCAGTATATTTCAAAGAAGGTTAATAGTTTTTCAACAATTTTAGCTTACGTTAAAGGTTTACGTCAAGAATTGATATTTTCAAACAAATCTTTTAACAATTTTTGATTATGTTAGTGTTTTTCGTCGAAAATTGGTATTTTTAATTTAAAAAATCATAAGATTTTATAGTGTGTAATTATTCTTCAGATTATCATTCAGAGTCATAACATTTACAAACTTTTGTTGTTTTTTTTTTGCTTTTTCTACTAAAAACGTGAAGATATTCTTCATAAAAAATAATTATATTTTAAACAAGATTTACAGTTTAAAAAAAATTTTAGGTTATCTTTTAATATTTTGCACCGAAAATCGGTAATTTTATATAAAAAATATAAGGCTTAAAAAAAGATTTACAATCTTAAACAATTTTTTGTCATGCTAGTGTTTTCCGACTGAAATTGAACAATTATAAGCTTTTTTCACCGGAAATCGATTATTTTGAATTAAATTAATTTTTTTTAATTAAACTTACAACTTTTAACATCTTTAGGTTATTTTAGTATTCTTTGTTTAAAAATGGTATTTTTTATCAAAAATGCAACGATTTGATTGTCTATATATTTTACAAAAATATGATATTTCAATTATAAAGTTAAAACAACAGTTTTAATCAATCTTTAAAAATATTGCACGGTGAGCTGGAATCATTTTACTCGACTTTTCTTTATTGTTTATCACGTTTGGATAGTTTTGGATCGTTTGCACTCGACTTTTCTATATTATTTATCACGTTTGGATAGTTTTGGATCGTTTAAAATATTTGAAGAAAAAAAGTATCGAGTCTTTTCTAAATAAGTAAAATTCAATTCTTTGTTTTGCATATTTCAAATTGTTGTTTAGAAAGTGTTATTTTATGAAGGTTTTTGTATATCAGAAAATGATATTCTGACATTAAGGTTATTAAAGCTTTTTTGCACTAGACTTTTCTTTATTGTTCCTTACTTTCCGATAGATTTTAACGATTTAGGTATTTAATGAATGAAAATGTTGAGCCTTTTTTGAAATAAGTAAAATTCAATTCAATATTTACACAAAATAGATGTTTATTTAATAAAAACCCTATAGGATTTGGAGTTATATTTAAAAATTATTTCGGATTATTTTGATTAAATTTTCTGTCGGACGTAATACTAAAAAAACTAAACGAAAGAAAAACGTTTTAAAAGTTATATACAAATCTTTTATTTATTTTAACATCTAAGTCTCTTAAGATTTTAAATTAACCTTTAAACTATTCATAATTTATCAGAAAAATGCTTTCTGTAAAGAAAAATTGAGTTCAACTACTTTCAAGTAGAAGATAATTCAGGCTCATCGTGAATGCCCTGGCTTTTTTTAATAAGATATACTAGGAAATACATAGCATGTCGGTTTTTTTCTAGTTTCTAGTAAAAGAAGACAAATTAATTGAAAGAAATGATGGGCTATGAGAACAGTAATAATGTATCTGAATAATAGAGGAATCGTAGGTAGTGAATAAATTCAAATTGTCAGTCATTGACGCTTCCATACGGATCGATGTTAACCGGAGTGCATCCTGAATGTCGTTAGTGACAATACGTCGTTGCATCTATTCATGACCCAGAAACCGCAACGCGAATGTATTCTGTCTCAGATTACGGGGTGCGAATCACGGTAAGTGCGATATTGAATGTCCACTATCCAGCGTTAGTCATCACGCGACCACGAACATCCGATGGGACTTTAGGGCTTTCACAAATTTCCAGGATTTCGTAATTTTTAGTCAGTAACGTTACATTCACTATAATATAGTTATTAACATTATTTAAAACAATATACATTTTTTCGTAGAATCACTTCATGTTGAGTCTTTGGAGTTTAAGCAGGATATGCAACAAGCAAATTAATGTAGTATTCAACGTATGGCTGACCACACATTGACCATTCTACTGGTTTCAAGCATTTTTTTATTTCTAAGTTTTAGTAGACAAACTGCACTAATCAGTGTAATTGTCATTTCAGATTAGATGAAATAATATGAGATTGAACGAGTTCGTTTTGAAACTGTAAAATAGTTACGGTTCCAATGGGGAATTATTGTTAAATTTTAAAGGCTAATTGTAAAAGAATTAAATTCTCAAGCCCGCCTTTTTTTTGAAAACCACTGGACGTATTTTAAAGTTAAAAAAAAAAAAACTCTGTTAAGTTCTCAAAAACAGTGTATATAGCTTTACTCTTCACTATTCACGAAGTAATAAAGAAATTTATTTCAAGAAATGCTTCTGATAAAAAATGTTTCATTTCCCGCCAAAATCTTAACATAAGAGCACGATCTTATTAAATTTAAACTCTATGGAAAAGCTCTTGTAAAGAACTCTCAATTTTGTAATTGTTATAATGGGTGGAAGGTGGTCGAATATTGAAATTATAATTTTCGTTAGAGAACGTCCATTAAATACGTAAGGATGCTTTTTGAAATTGTATACCTTCTCCTTCCCCCATATTGTTAGTCTTTGTATGATTATGCCCCCCCCCCCTTTTTCGGAAGGTTTCATATTAATTTTTGTTACTCAATATATCTCTAATATATCAATTATTTTCACACTGAATATGATTTCAAAATATTTGAAAGATTTACAGTGATTAAAAGATTTCAACGGATTTTAAATGATTTCAAGATATTTTAAAGTATTCCAAAAGTTTAAAGGTATTTCAAACGTTTCCAAAGGATTACGAGATTTTTCACAGATTTAAAATGATTTTAAAAGATTTGAAGAGTTTGATGAAATTACCTGGTACAATTTCAGAGAAAATCTAAACATTTTCAAGAGATTTCACAAGATTTTAAGGGACTTTAGGGATTTTTATGGATTTTAAGAAATTACGAAAGATTTCCGCGGACTGCAATGGATTTTAAGGGATTTCAAGTGATTTAAAGAGATTTAAAAAAGATTCAAAGGATTTGAAGAGTTACCAAAGTATCTTTGCAAATTTTTAAGGATGGCAGTGGATTTTTATAGGATTTCGAAGATTTAAACGAATTTGAAAAGATATCAAAAGATTTTACGGGATTTTAATTGATTTTAAGGGATTTTAACTACTATCCGTTCACGATACGAAGACCTCTCCAAAACAGCCGCACATTTTGGTAATTTACTCGTGAGAACAAAATCGTACAAAAAAACGGCTTATAGCATGATAAAGCTTACTTTATTGCGCTTAAAACAAGTCCCCTTTAGTTTATGTACAAAAATTGGTATAGAAACTGTCTTTCGCGAAAAGATGAAAACCGTGGGTTTTTCGCGTCACTCAGTCCTTGCTTGACTTTCGATGACGACATCTTTGAACTGAACAGTGTGAAAAAGTTGAAAAAAATCATATAGATGCATTCATATTTTTACTACACATACGTGAAAAGAAAACTGCAAAATATTAATAACAATTGACGTAAAATGCATTTGAACATGACTATGCTATCTCTCGTAATATACGTAGTAGAGAGTTTTATTTTGTCTTGAACTGCTTGGAAAATTGCAACAAATACAATCGAATAACAATTAGGAATCACAATCTCAAAACCTATTAATTAATAACAAATAA
>CAKNWU010079876.1:0-11494 GCA_932072015.1 Andricus quercustozae
TGAAAATTAAATTTTTCTCAACATTTCCATATTTTAGTGTTGAAAATTTAACTGTTATTTAGAAACTTCGTCTTTTTGGCTTGAAAATGAATAAAAATTGGTTGAATAACCATCTATTTTGTTCAAAAGTCGTATTTTTTGTATGAATTTAACTATTTTTTATTTAAAATTATTTTTTTTAGTTAGAATATCAAAACTCAAAGAGAAGCTCAAATATTACATTTTTGTTGACAATTCTTCTATTTTGGTTCAAAATTGAACTACATTGTTAAAAATGTACTTTTGTTGAACATTCATCATCTTAGTTAAAAATTATTTTTTTTTGTAGAAAATTCATATTCTTTCTTGAAAAATAATCTTTTTGGTTGAGAATTCAACGTAAAACGTTTGAAATTAAATGTAATATGCTATAAACAATAATTTTATTTAACAGAATTTATTCCCCTATTTTCGTAAAAAAAATCTTATTTTCCCTGTTTTTAGAGTATTTTGACACGTGAAGTCTGTTACTGCTATAAAGATATTTTTTATTTTAGTCTCGTTTTAGTCATTCTAAGAGATTTATCAAATTTAAGGGAGTAAAAGTGGGCAATGGGGGAATAAAGCGGATTAGGTATACAAAAGGGACAGACTTTGATCCATGTTATCCCCGTAAAATTGATTTAAACATCTGAATAACTCGTTCACTCAGAAAAAATATTCATTTAACAAAATCATTTGGTTGGCCATTTGGTTGTTTAAAAAAATAAGTAAGTTTAGTTACTGAAAAAATTGCTGTTAGTCGACCAAACTAGTTTACTTCAATCAACCAGTTTTTGGTGGATTCATTTTGTTAATTTTACCAAATCTTTTGCTGGTTTTATTTTCTTGAAGTTATGGATGTTCAAATAAACGAAATGTTTTTTGGCTAGTTTTTAAACTTGAAATAGTAACAAAATATGTTTAATTGATGAAAAACACAGGTTAATCTCTGGAAATATTTATTTTACACCGGAAAAAACGTTGCGTTTTTTGGCCGTTCAGAACTTTAGGCAAATGTTGATTTTATCAAATATTTGGTTAATTTTACAAAATATTTTGTCGATTGAACCAAACTATGTGTATTCGGTTAAATTAACCCAAACTTTTGGTGAAATGAACCAAATTTTACCAACCTAGTTATAAATTATTTTTAAAACTGATTATTGGAAAACCTTGGAAGCTCTCAACGTTAGAACTCAGATTTGAGGTGAGATCAGTTTGAAGTGTCTAAAATCTAAACTGAACTCTTAAGTGTTTTCTATTCTCTATTCTTTTAAAGTGCATTCGAAGGTTCCTAATCCAACCTAATTATAGACTGTTTTAAAAACCCATGACTCAAAAATCTTGGAAGCTGTCCAATTTCGAAATTGTCAATTTTGAAATGTTGACAATGTCAGAATGGTTTGAAGTTTACATTCTTCAGATCAAGTTTGAAGTGTTTCAAAGAAAAAAATGAACTATTGAGTGTGTTTTATTATTCAAGCTTTTAAAGTGCTGTACAAGCTTTACACTTCGGAACTTTCTCTTCTTCAAAATTGCAAGCTAAATATGTATTATAAATTTAGAATTTTGAAACTTAATATAATTAATCATTTAACTTATTATCAGAGAACATTTTTCTTCCCTTTAGGAAGTGTCATTAAGTCTGAATTCTGAAATAAAGACCACCTCGTAGATGAATTTGCTCCTCAGCCTCATTGAGCCAATAAGAACTCAAGCATTTCTTCCTGTTCTTCGAAATTACCTTATTAAACACTTAGCCTTGTTTTGTATTGATTTTCTCTTTGCATTTTTATCGAAGTTGACTTAAGGTAGTAAATAAGGAAGTTTCTTAATTTGACGCTAGCAAATTCTTTCGACTTTCTTCCCTCTATTTCCTTAATTAATTACTTCGTTAACTTTCAACAGAATTTCGCTATTTCATTAAACTTCTTAATCGTTTCATTCGTTTTAAATCTTGAAGAAGTTACATTACCAACTTGAAACTATAAGTGGATCACTAAAGGCAGGAAACATTATTTACAGCTTCCAGTTAAGTAGGAACTCTTAGGATTTAATTGATCAGGATTCATTCAATCCACTACAAACGGAGAGTTATATTGAAAGTATAAAATTAAATGAAACTTGATACAATTGAGCTAAGGGGTTGTCCATATATTACATGGAAAAAAAGTTGTCAGTCTTACCAAATTTTTAGTTTAAATTATAAAAATCGATTCTATGTGAAAGGCATCATGGAACCAAAAAAATATCCTTGACAACTAATGTCAAAAATGAACATTCTGAAGATGTGAAATCTATGAATAGTTTTGAAAAATTATTTATCGTGATTGAAGCTCGATACCAATAATTTTTGAATCGGTAGAAATTTCAAAAAAAATATAAACTTAAAAAACTTTCAACTACATGTACCTTCAAAACAGATTTCAAAACATTATTTTTTTCACTCCACCCTACCCTTTTATAAATTGATTTATTTCTCACATGTGCATCCTTCATACATATAATAAAAACCCGGCTACAAAAGATACTTAAAAGTTAATATTACATATTCTTAAACCTTAGTTAACTACTCTCTAAATCTGAATTAGTAGAAAACTACTAATTGGTAGTACTTTTTTACTAATGCAAATAGTGCCGATTCGTTTACTAGTAATTAGTAAAAATCTACTATTTCAATGAGTAGAATAATTAACTAAATGAATTAGTCACTATATCTACTAAATGAATTGGTAATGGTACTACTAAATGAATTGGTGAATGTATTGCTGGTTACTATTTTAAACGGTAGTTTGAAGTAAATTAAAAAAACTTATTTTGCAATGAAGAGAATTTTATTCAAATGCATTAATCTATGAATTTAAATAATAATTCAAAGAAATTTACACTTTATCTTCTTATACTTAAAACTCAGTCCATATTTAGGTCAAATTAATGTGGGTCCTGTATTAAATTCAATTTGAACCTTTTCAATTTCCTAAAGTTCATAGTAAAAATATTCCATTTGAAACAAGATAGGTGAATTTTTAACCAAATAGTTGAATTTGGAACCAAAAAGATTTAAGATTTAGTTTAATTTTTCAGTTAATAAATTAATTTTCCAGAAAAAAACAACAAATTTTAAACTAAAGTGATGAATCTTTAACTGAAATAGATATGTACCTAAAGTTCTGAACGTTATATTTTATCCAAAAATATCTTTCCAGCTACAATTTTAAATATGAATTATTATTTTCTTTTAATAAATGGTTATTTCCAGTGTAAATGAATAAACAGTTTAGCACTTGTTTTAGTTTATAAAGACATCAGTAAAAATATCGTTCATTTGAACGTTCAGAACTTCAAGCACATGAAATAGATGAATTCTGATCCAAAAGGACGCATTTTTAGCAAAAGAATAACTTTCAACCAAGAAGTTTTTACGTTCAATCTAAAAGATGAAATTTCAACTAAAATGATGAATACTTAACTAGAATACTTAAATTTTCAACCAAAAAGATAAAGTTTCAAACAAGAAGATTAATTTTGAAACATAAACAATAATTTTCTACAAAAGAATACGTTTTTTCAAGAAAAGAGATGAATTTTCAACTAAAAAAGACAAACTTTCAACCAAATAGTTTAATTCTCAATTAAAAAAATTAATATTCAACAAAAAATTTTCTACAAAAAAGACAAACAAATTTTCAACCAAAGTGATAAATTTTTTAAATAAAATGAGGAGTCTTTTACTGGAATAGATGAATCTTCAACTGGAATAGATAAATTTTAAGTCAAATAGATGAGTTTTTAACAAAAGAGTTTATCTTTCAACCAAGTAGTTGTATTTTCAACCAAAAAGTTGAATTTTCAACTAAAATGGTACATTTTTAACTATAATACTTGAATTTTTAACCAAAAATATGAATTTCCAAACAAGAAAATTAATTTTTATACAAAAAGATTAATCTTCTACAAAAAAGACGACTTTTCAACAAAATACATGAATTTTATAACAAAATATTTGATTTTTTAACAAAAAATGTCAGTTTTCAACATAAAAATTCAATTTTTCAATTTTAATTGTCTGTTAAAAAAATTTATTTTCAACCAAGCTTATAAATTCTCAACTAAAATGATGAATCATTGACTGGAATAGTTTAAATTTCAACTAAAAATGCTAATTTTTCAACCTGAAATTGGATGGTTCGATTTTAAATTTTTTATCATGGATAATTCAAGAGATGAATGATTAACTACAAAGTTAGAATATTCAATTGGAATAATTATATTTTTAGTGAAAAAAAAATAATTTTCTGTTAAAGAAAAAACGAATTTTCAACAAAATAGATCACTTTTCAACCAAACAGATAAATTTTTTATTGAAATGATGAATCTAGAGACATCATAAATTAATGTTTAACAAACGAGTTTAAATTTCAACTGACAAAATTAAATTTATATTCCAAAAAAGATGATTTATAAACGAAAAATCAAGTAGTTGTTACCCCAACCAAAAAAATTAATTTTTAATCAAAAAAAGTTGAATTTGACCGTAAAAAACTACTTTTCGATATGAATTTAATTTTCAACATAAAAAGATTGTTCAGTCATCAAGGGAGAGAAACAATTGCAAAAAATCTGTTGAATTTTTAAGCAAAGAGATGAATGATTGAATTTTGAACTAAAAACGATCAATTATTATCAAACATAATAGTTCAATTTTCACTTTAAAAAATTAAATAAACTAAATTAGAATTCTCGCGCTTTAAAGTATGTAGATACTTTTATTTTAACTTATCCGAAGTTTACCAATACGGTGGTTCAAAAAAGGCTTTTTTGAAGACAAAACAGTTTTTAATTCTGTTTAAAATTTAATTTAAATAATAACTTTTGTCGCTTATTAAAACTGGATTTGATGATTATAATACTGCCTCAAAAGTGATAAGTTTGAAGGATGAAAATAATAATTAAAAATCATTAAAATTGTAATGAAAATCTCATTTTATTTTCTATCAAACATTTTATACAATAATAATTTTAATATTTTAATTTCTGAGGACGCTGTTATTCTACCTGATTTCACGAGTTTAACATTTTGGCCGCACTGAAAAAATAGATGGTGTATTGCAGCGCAGCGGATCCCAATTCCGTTTCAGTTTTAAATATTGCCTTGTTCATTCAAAATTATTATTAATATGACTATATAACTTAGAATATAAATTATGAAAACATTATCGTTTCTCAATTAAAGCTCAAAAACCAGCAGAAAGTCTTTAAAAAATTATCAAATTATGTTTCTATAGCAATGCATTGTTACTCATTGAATTAGTAAGTCGGCACTACTAAGAAGATTAGTAGAATACCTTTACTAATTCATTTAGTAACATAAATCTTACCATTTCATTTAGTAAAAACTGATAAAATTACTAATTTAACAGTCAGATACAATGCTACTAATTGCATTAGTAAAATTTCGACTAATTCGGATTTAGAGAGTAATGCTACTTGATCAGAATATTCTCCTACCCTATTGTATTATTTTAATTATTATTATATTTTAAAAAATATTATGTAACATTTCCCGTATTTTCCCTCTTCCATCGTAACAGGACCATAATAACTTCTCTTGAAACATCCCTCCACAATAAAAGCGTTACGTACTCAGTTACGTAATTCGTAATATATGGACGACCCCTAGTTAGAAACAACATTATCGTATCAGTGTTGTAATTGTTTATAATTTACACGAAAATCCTGTGTTCTTTTTAATTACCCGTTTTGTTTAATCAAAAAATAGAATTAACATTAAGTATCTATTAAAACCCCAAAAAAATTAAATAAAACGTAAGGTAAACAAGTATAGTCAACAGTTGCTCAACAAAAAAGAATTGTGCAAGAGAACATTAACATTCAGTTGAAAAAAAACCTTGATAATCATAATTAACAGTGAATTTTCGAAAACAACAATAAGTGCTAATAATTGCAGATTCCTTGAAGAGCGTTTCCAAAGGAAAAATTTGCTATCGATTTCGACAATAGCGTATCAGGGGTTTGAAACAATGTCGATTTGTCAGCGAATTAAAGCAATTATGATATTAATCGATACGTAAAGGTTGACATTTTTTGTGGTGATTCGATTGGAGGAAAGCTAGGGCAGAAAAGAGGCATCTTGATTGTGGATGCTGTGGCCTGTGTTGGGGGATGACGGGCTGGGGCCCTCGTCGCCTCCGGGGGCGTCTAATGTCAAGGGGTTCAACAGACTGACGCCCCTTCTCCTATGCGCCCCTTGCAAGCCAGCTATTAGAAAAATCCAGAGTTCCACCCAGTGGTACGTCCAGCAGGTAAAGAACAATTTTTTTTAGTCGGTTTTTTGACTTTCTTGTGTGCCTGTTCACTTTTATTATAGTCGATAAAGTCTATTGCAAGAAGACTGCACTGTAGAAAATATACCAGGGTGTCTACTCACCTGAAAAACCTGGTCAGGAATTTTTTCGAGCTTGCTTACATTTCTAAAAATTGTAATATAAAATTAAATAACAATATTTTTTTTTATTGGTAAAAGTAGCTTTCATAGTATTGGATTTGTAATGATTTAGATCAAACTTCTTTTTAACATTTCCACTAATGTCAGACAAATATTTTGTATTGAAAGTATTAATATGTTAAATGTGCACTGAATTTTAACTATGAACATAAAATGAACAGTTGCTTTAATCATTATTCAAATTCATGGACTTTAGGAACAAATTAAAGAATTGATAATGATGTTTTTAGTATTAATAATGTCTCCTGATTTTTTGAAATATTTGAAGAAATATTGCTTATTTTATTATAATTGCCGTTGTTCATGGTTGATTTTACTTTGGCATACATTTATTTTTTATTTTTTATTAACTACATCATCCAGATTTTTCACATATAATTATGAAAAAAGATGTATAGGTCTTGTAAACCCACTTTTGCTAAAATGATGCTTATTTTCATTTAATTTCCGCTTTTGCTGAATTATTTCACCTTGTCATGAATGCATTATATTCTATTGTATGCCAAAGTAAAATAATCAATTAACAACGCTAATTAAAATGAAGTAATCCATTTTTTTAGAAATTAGAAACAATTTGTAGGGGGTCCATTTTAAGTAAAAGTAAAGCCTTTTTTTGACCACCCTCATATATTTAAGAATATCCTGTAATAAATTGTCAAAGTTTCTAACTTTTATAAAGTTACTTTAAAAAAAAGAAAAACAATTTAGTTAAATTCAGATATGAATGGAACTATTTTTATCCATTTATATATTTGTAAGGACTGAAGAACAATTCTTTATAATAAACTCGTGGTATACTTATTCCGATTTTTTTATGTTGAGTTACTTACAATCTAACTATTCCTAAGTGGATAATAAATTTGGGCTGTTCAAGTATTATGTAATTCTTTGAATTTGTAGTTTAGGGTCGATTGCTTTAAAAAATGAAATTTATTAAGAAAAATTATAACAAAAAAAAAACCTGGAAATACCTGGAAAAAATCTGAAATTGTCTGGGAATTTTTTTCAGGATTTGAGTAGACACCTTGTATACAATAAAGTTTACTAAATCTGAAATAGGACATTTTTACAAATACTCAGTGAATTTAGGAGCTGAATTTTGACTTAAGAAAGTAGTGAAACTACGACGATGAAACAAATTCAGTCATTTTTAAATTTCTCGTAGTCTAATGTAACCGAATTTTTTATCGAACCTAGAAAAAGGGGTCAAAAAATTGGAAATGATTCAAAATTCATTATAAAAAAATTCCCCATTTTTAAGATTTAATTAAAATTTGAAAATCATAAAGTCTCAAAAATTAAAAAGATAACCTTTAAATTTTTTTGTTCTAAAAGCATTTTGGACATAAAACTAGTCAAAAAGAGCAAAATTTTCAAGTATAGAAATTGAAATCGCAATTTTAAAGCTGTTTTTTACATTCCAAATGTATTATACAATTTAAAAACTGTATTTACCTGAAAAGAATGAAATTTAGAAAACCTAAAAATTTGAAAAGGATTCCAATAAAGATAGCCATAAATTTGAACCACAAAGTAAAAATGATTGTTTAAATGTTTAAAACCTTAAAATTGGTTCGTCTGGAATTCAGAATTTTTTTTTGAATTTGAGTAAAATAGGTCTAAAATTAACATTTCGCTATCTCAATTCCAGAATTCAGTCTTAAGTTGAGACAAATTTGACTTAAAATCCGACTAAATTTGCTTAAATCCATAAAAATGGTAATAGTTTATTTTTCTGTTTTAATTGTTTTGTTATTTCCATAAAATTTCGCCATGTAGTAGTTTTCCTAAATGTAATAAGAAATATCATCTCCTGAATTCATTAATTTTATTTATGTAATGAAACAAGATTTGAAAATGTATAATAGATATCAATAGAATATAGGCATGGATATTGGACATTGAACACAATTTTTATTTCTTTTGAATGCTTCTAATTGCATGGACTTTTTGATTAAGTAATAATTATTTCAACCGGAATACGTAAGAGAAATAGAAAAAAGTGTATAATTATTATTATTTTTTTTTTTTTTGATGATTAGCAGCTAAAATGAACGTGTAGTTAGTTAGTATTAGTTCCAAAATCCTCCCCATCTAGCACGACACCCATCCGAGTAAAACATAAATTTAAATAACAATCAATTTAAACATAATAAATAATAAAATTATTCTCTGAAATTTGTCTACAGTTGTTTCGATGTTCTTAAATATATATAATAACCTATATTCTCAGTTTTGAATATGAATTTGTTGACACGAATGCAACAGAAACTCAAAAACTGTGTGAAACATGAATCGAAAGAATCCATAAGAAATATTGATCATACTTTTTGTTCCCAGTATACTATCGAAGTTATATAAATTTTACTGAGAGATAAGTTAGTGAAAAATTCCATGAAGTAATTTTTCCCCAGAAACCTTGGAAGTAGAAAAAAAAGCAGACGCTTGTCTCTTGCGAGCCCACATTATTCGCGAGGATTACTTGACAGACATATATGCGTAATGTGTAATTTTACACCTCTATATCAAACATTTATTGAATTGCATCACTTTCATTCCTAACGCACAATCACAGATGGTAAGCATTTTACGGAGTAATTAGGGTCACGGTGTCATCGAGACATTATCGCCTTTTAAAAATAAATAAATATTAGCAACAGGTCCGCTGTGAGATAATGAATAATGCGGTCGTATCGTAAAACAGAACTTCGATGAATGAATGTTGCTTGGCATGCAAAAGAATCGGATGACTAGTGCATTCTTATATCATAAATGACTCACTATTTCAGATTTTCTCGAGGAAAAACTCGATGGTCATCAATGTTATGCAGAATTTAGTGGATCTTGCATTTTCCTCTACCATTTTTTATTTCAGTAAAACATTCATCCAAATGTTTCTAGATTTTAAAAAATTGATCCACGTTCAAGACCAGGGCTGAGTTTCATAGATGAGTCTTAGTTTTAGAGAAATTTTTACTTCAAATCAGATAAATCTTGTTTAAATATGAACAAATTTTATCATCTAAACAGTTGATTTACTTTAAACAAATTTTCATTTACTTTTAATAGCAAAAAGATTTGAATATGGTCAATACGGGTGTGATACGAATTGCAAAATTTATACTTTGATTGATGATATTATTTCAAATATTTTAAAAGATTCTTATGTCAACTTATGTCCAAATTATCATTGGACTTTCCACTTTAAAACGTTTCCTTCTTTAATCAGCAAAAATTGGTATGAAGAAATATTTTTTATTTTATTTGGAAGTGTGTTAACAATTCCAGTTGTTCCGTCATTACGGTCAAGTGTGATACTGGTAAAAACACTCAAATCAATATTTTAGAAGATTTTGCTTTCATTCTTGCTAATAGAACATCCACCGATTTTCAAAATATATGTTCCTTTCGTTTTTTTTTAATAATTTATAAGAATCTTAATTAAAATAAGGGAAAAAATTTGAATTTTACATAAAGGTTCCAGTGATATTAAAAAATTACCTATTTCAAATTGCATTACCCCTAAATTGATTCAAACATTATTTTTCTGTTGTGTAAATGTATTTAAAAAATGTGCATTAAGCTCTTTAACTAACTTCGAACTGTTGACAGATTTTTGCATTTTACAATAAAAAAAGAAAAACAAAAAACAGTTATTAGACCCTGAATCTGATTTTTAGTTAGTCTGTTATAATTTATAATTATAAATGATAAATATATAATATTTTCAGGAAAAGAACGGATAGTCAAGGAAAATATAGTATCTTCATTCATTCCTTTCAAAAAATCCAACAAAATGTGCTTTATGCATAAATAATTCTAATTCAAATTCTATATCATACAATTAAGAAATTGAGTTTTCTAAAATCATCTCAGTTTCTTTTAAAATAATTGATTAAAGAAATAACTGATGACACCCACATTTGTCTACAATTAATTAGAAATATAATCTTAATATTATAACAAAAAACTTTAACAACTAATTTTTTTTTAATTGCAAATTTTCTCCTTATCACACTAACCCCGTTATCACACATATCCGTCGCGACCCTCTGTTTTTATTTTCTAAGGTGTTTGTGCCAAAAATCAGACATTTGAAAAAATAGATTTTCTATGATTTTAAGAATTGAAATTAAATGTACTAATATGTCATTTTATCTAAAAAACATTATTTTCTATAAAAAAAACTGGTATAATATGATAAAAGAAAATTATTTTAACTATGTTTTTTGCGGCTGGATTTTTTCTTACTATCGCTTCCTATACCCATTTTTTAAAAATTGTTTAATTTTAATAAAAGATGGCCTATTTTGTTCGGGAAAACATTATCTATAACTCTACTGTTTCCGATATTTAAAGAAAATTTTTCTATGGCTGAAATGGTTCAAACCTTTTTTTTCGAAATTTTCACTTACAAAAGCAATTTTATACGAATTATATTTCGTCAATTTTAAACTTTTTTCATAAATACATAATCATGTTTTTTCTTTCATAAGACATGACTAATAAATTCAAAAATAAATTGATAATATCATTTAAATTCTAAAAATCAAAGAAAACTATTTGTTTTCCAGAGACCAGATTTTTGGTACAACTGCCTTAAACTTAAAACAACTACAAAAACTCACTGCAAAATATGTTTGGTAGATTAAAAATTAATTAACAAACTCTTGAAACAGAAGGTGGTAAAATAATAGGAATTTACTATCTCACATTTATAATCTTCATTAGTATTTCTTTTCCTTCCTGATTGTATACTATCTTGGTGATTGTTACGAGATTTGATGATTCTGCGAACTTGGATCGTATGCTACACTAATTAGAAATAAATGAGATACAAATTATTTCAATTTACTTCTCTTAAATATTGAGACAATTTTTCTAGTCTTATTAAAAAATTCTTTTCCAATCCTCCCAAGGCATGTTTTTCTATAATTGTGCGTGATG
>CAKNWU010079887.1:0-13909 GCA_932072015.1 Andricus quercustozae
ACGACCCCCCATGATTTCTCTGTCTACGTGGACTTATTCCATATTTTATAAAAATTTGGATATTCGTGGTATCCTAAACCAAGGAAGCCAAAAGGAACGGTGAATTGGCTGAAAATCCTATTTTTCTTGACAACAAAAGCTTAATGATACAAGGATTGAAGTCCGAACAAAAAGTAGTGCAAATTTTCTATTTTCTCATGTTTTTTCTCAAAAGAAATCCGCAGGTACAAGAGAACATACGTCCAAGTCGATTTTAGCTAGAAACCCCCGGCACCCCTCGTGAACAATCGTGGACTTTTGACATCCCCCTCCGCCGACCAATAACTGTCTGCGCGGAATATGTCTGCTCCATTATATGGAACCGAATGGCTCTAATATGGTCTCAATTGGAGAATGGCGTCTGAAATGAAAGACCTTGGATACTAATGGGCCCGAGTGGGGATCTTTACATAATGACTTTGTGAGGCTCTTTACTTGGGGTGATCGCTAGACAGATTGATCAGCAGCCTGGTCGGATCAGTGTTTCGGAACGAACGTGTTATTAAAATAAATAACACGGGAATTCTAGATCAATCTAATAATCTATAGGGAAGACCGGGGCTAGTGGGGACAACTACGACTCCAGAATTTTTCGCGTCTTTCCAGTAACTTTTTCATAATCGTTCTATACTTGCTGTTGAAGTGCATATCCTTGGCTATTGATGTGAATTTTTTGGGCGCATAATATTCATTATATAAATTTTGGCGAGTGCATAACTGAGGTAATGTCATGTGTCCCAACCTGCCCGTATACGGAGCAGGTTGGGACAATGCTCGGGGGCAGGTTGGGACAAATAAAGCAATGCCAATTTAGAAAATCTGTAGTTGTTTTTAAAAAGGAAGAAAATTGGAACAATAACTTTTAAAGACATTTGACCTATTTTTTAATTTTCCAGTAGTGTTCAAGTACGAAGAAAGCTTATCGAGTCACTTTATATCACTTTCAGATTTCATCTTTCTAGATTTTCAGTGTAGACAGGAAAAATTCCAAGTTTAAGCAAAAGTTTAAGCAATAACATAAACCCACAAGCTATGCCTAGCACTACTCTAAATACTTTAAATCTTTTAATCGTCCCAACTTTCCCCGCGATAATCTGTCCCAACCTACCCCGACCGAATTTTTGGTAAACAAAATTTGCAAAAAATTCAAAAATTTAAGGTTAGAAAAAATTCTCCAACGAATTCTGGCAGCTTTTGGTATGCTGTATTCATGTTCTTATTCGTTTTAAAAATTAAAAAAAATATTTGAGGCCGATTTAACGAAAAAACCAACAAAATAAAAAGATACTCACCACTCTTGAAAATACATATTCAGCAATAATTTATGTGAAAAGCAATATTTTGACATCAAAATACACTGGTATATTAAGTATCGGGAGCTTCGACCACATTATAACATATGCCGTATATGTTCAATATTAGTATTAAAATTCGCTTTGTCCCAACTAGCCCCGTGTCCCAACTAACCCCGGTCTCCCCTACCCACTGCCCCACATTACTCCCTTCTTGACAGAGTAATTCACGAAAGGGATATGGCCCAATGGTAAAATAATAATTATTATTATCCTCAATTTTTCCCTGTAAGTATAGTAACGTGCTTTCTGTCCAGCCATTCAAACCCCTCCCTTTATGAAATCCTGCCTACGCCACTGGCTGAAGTCGAACTTTTCGACTGCAGCATGCCTTGATAGGGGACAATTCAAGTCAAAACACACTCAAAGAATTTTTAGTGGGTTCATTACTCGGGTTATATGTCATTGTAATATTAACCTCATTTGATACTGATCTCACTGGGGCACCGTTTTTGACGTTATGGCAGTGAAGTTTTATTAAATTAAAATCATGTCAAATGCGCATTTGATACTGACCTCGCTCTGCCATCGTCTCTCACACGGATTCAATATTTTCGCAGATTTTGAGCGTTTAGCGCCGCAGAGTTCAAAAACTGTATTGAGCAAAATATTTGTAACTCATAGAATACATTCAATGTGACGTCCCTAATGCTTGTAGCTTGCCGCCTGGAACAGTAGAAAATTACTTTCAGAAATTCTTCAGAAAGTACTTGAAGTACCTTGCAAAGAAAAGTCCATGTAACTGATGAATAGGATCGCAGAATGTATATCATTCTCGAAACTGTTCTTTCTTTACAGGAGACATAACTTCAAATTCGTCATCAGTAAAGTTTTCCTTATCACCGAAACTTTTATAAGAATTTACTTCGTTGAAAAGTTTCTGCAAGAAAAAAAACATCTACTATCCAGGTATCCTATACGATCTATTCATTGCTTGTAATTCACGAAGCAAAGGAGGTAAGAAGAAGCCACGTTCCTGCTTGATAGGCTCTTCCGCACACATAGCAGTCAATTCGAACAAAACGACAAAAATGCTTAAAAAAAGAATATGGGAAGAAAAGGAACAACAGAATATAACGAACAAACATTCGAAAAATAGTAGACAGTGGGAAGAATGAATGCTGAACAATCAATCAGAATAATAAATGTAATTTAAACAATAAACACAGAAAAGAACTATTATAAATTCGATTCTGTAGCTTATGAACAATATTCTAATGCGCTCGCAAGCCTTTTCACAAAGAAAACAACGAACCGGCAGCAATCGATGAAAATAACAAGTGAAATGTTGCGTTATGAACGACCGTCAATTTTTAAAGCATAATGAACAACTTCAATGTAAGTGAATGAATGAGTGAAATGAAATCAGTCATGATTAATAATTATAAAAAGTCAATATCGTTATTTTAAAGAACTGCAACAGCTGGTTCCTCTTTTTAGCAAGTATGCTTTAATTATGTTCTATATTTTCATAATAAATCAAAAGTTTAAAGAGTTCTTAGCAATTTTTAATAAAAATGTATATATTACTGACTTTCATTGAATGTGCGTTAAGCTTCCTAGCTCCCTATGAAAAGGCGTACCCTCGTAAATCTCGTAAAATATTAAATGCCCTACTTAATTCTTGTAATAATAATTTGAAGAAATTCCTGTTTTTCAATTGTTAATAACAATTGTGAGAGCAATAAGGAAATCCCGTTGACTTTCCGCGGAAATTGAATTCCATCCTCAAATGGACCTCTACCTCCTATCGACTCTCGAAGGTCTACACCGTCATCCCAACACATTCCGCTTGCACTAGGTATACAAAATACAACTTTCTGGAGGAAGTTAAGTTCCAGATGAAGATTGGCCGCACTCAACTCATTTTTCTCATGACTGGTCATTTCTGAACAACTTCCGAGAGCACCTGTTGAACAAAATACATCTTTCTCCAGGAAGTTGAGTTCGAAATAGCTAATAGTCGCACCCCAACTATTACTGGAAACTCCATCTCGAGCGCTTAGCATTCGATAATTTAGATCAGCGCTCGATATACATATGTGACCATCCGCGAAGAAAGGAACCTATTGTGGAAAAATCGATTTTTAGTTTTTTACAACCATCTACAGTTTCTTATTTGCTCTTCAATAACAAAAAATATTATTCCTATATCTGGAAAATTCGAATTGTTATTCAACTGCAAAGTCAGGTCCACTCATGGAGTTCCTGTGTTGGACCGCCTCTTCAATCGCTCCTCCTGTAAAATGAAGCAACCGCCTTAGGTTCTTTTCTTCGCGGACGGTCACATATATCATTCTAATATTAAGCTTATTTTTTATTGATGTCACTGAGTCATTGTTTTTGACGTTACGACAGTGACTTTTTCTTAAATTAAAATCTTAAGCGCTTAGCGTTCGGCAGTTTCGGTTTGCGCGCAACATATATCATTATCAAACTTGCATTTGGTACTAACTTTGCTCTGCCGTCGTGTCTCCTCCTTCAGCACAGAGATTCATTCTCATCCCTTATAATCTACAAATTTAACATGTTTGATAAGTCCATTTCGGAACTATACCCACTGAATAAATTCAGTTCAAATATTTCTAAAAGCACTTGAGATTCATTTGTATTTGATATATATTTATTAGTGTTGGATATTTTTAAAATTATACTACATTATAGTTTTATATAATTATATATTCTTCTTGACTACAATTTTCATAAAAATAAATTATAATTATAATTATACTTATATTATATGAGATTAGATTATTTTATATTATTACAGATATCAAGATTTGACAATAAGTACTCTTCATCCAATAACTTACACAGTAAAATAATAATACTTGAAATTATAATGTTCAGATCAATTTTCTTTGAATTCAGAACCATTTAACTTCATTTAACGTAAACCACTTTTAAGGTTTCTCAACTTTGAGCATTTGTTTTTACTGTGCGGCTAATGTAATTTACCATTAGTTTCCGACTTTCTGAAGAGCTATTTTTACAATAAATGTCTTGATTTCCATAGGTTTGAGATCAATATTAAATGGATCATTATTCATATGATTATAATTTTTCCCTGTTCTATAATGCAAATTCTCAACAGTAATCTTTTCTGACTGAGTCAATTTCTTTTCATTTTCAGCCTCCCACTTCATACGATTCACATCTTCACGCCATTGATTTCCAGAGAGATTTGTTTCTTTGATTGATATTATTGTAAAGGCTGAGAATAAATCCTGAAAAGTACATTTTTATTTAAAAATGTAAGAAAGTTACACAGGCCGCTAAAAACTAGGCTGTGTCAAGTCGTCCCGAAAAATTGAGGGAGTTGAAAAAGGCGATGGATTAGTCCCAAAAATTTGGGACGAATAGCCAAGCTTATGGAAAATACTTGACTACCCATCCCGACTTTCGGGACGATGAGACACTTCGCAAAAATTAACTTTTTTTCTGTACCCAAGGACCGAACTAGGCGGCCCCTAAAGATTTTGTTGTCCTCAAAACGATTTTCGGACATACAGTACATTAACCATCACAGTTTTACACTGAAAAACTAGCAAAGAAAGCGATTAAAATTGTGTTATTTGATTGATAAAGGGTTTGGTGTCTAAAGGTTTGTGAGTTTGCTGAATCTGAATTTAAGCTCAGATTTTCAAAATTCAAAATGGAAATGAAATTTAAAAAGGAGTATTAAATAATGGCGTAAGCAGTTTAAAAGGGAAAAGAATCGCTGCTCGTGTTATATTGTTTCAAATATGGCTAAAAATTGAAATTTTTTCACGTGTGGGTTTGGATATCTCGAAATTCGGATAAACTTCCGAAAAGCACATACATCTGATTAATTTGAAACTCCGCATATCCATGTATTTTAAAGCGCTGATTACGAAAATGATAGTAAAAATAACCGAAAGTTTGATTTTCATGGTGAAAATCATGGAAAATCTATGAATTTTTATACAAAAGGGACTGTACTTGAATTACGTAACAGCTCAATGAGGGGGGGGGGGGGTCAGACCCGCTGTGCAAATTTGTTACAGTCTGGAAAAGGTCGATAAACCGTTACGTAATTTAAGTGCGGCCCCAAAGTTGTAAATCCAATCAAAAAATATATTTTTCATTCTACACACTATTCCTTCCAGATTGATAGTTTCTAAAAAAATCGCTATTAAAATTTAGTAAATGTAAGAGGATTAAATCGTTAGAAAGGGGTTTTGAACAACATTATTTCTGTGACCAGTCCTAGGTTAGCCTTCCCGCCACCACGTGAAGTTGAAAAGGTGTTTGACCAACATTATTTCTGTGACCAGTCACAGGGGTTCATTCCCGCCCCCTACGAAACGTTATAAAGGGGCAGGGGTTTGAACAAAATTATTTCTGTGACCAATCAGAGGGATGCCTTCCCGCCCCCCACGAGACGTTGGAAGGGAGCAGACAGAGTTTCAAATTAATCCGAGGTACGCACTTTTCGGAAGTGTACCCGAAAAGTACTGAAGCCTGTTGCACTTACTAAATTTCAATACCAATTTTCTCAGAAACTATCAACCTAGGAGGAAAAGTGTAAAGAATGAAAGATGTATTTTGATTGGATCAACAACTTGTGTGAAAAAACTTTTCCAACCTTTTTTTGTATTTACCGAGATATATTCAAAAACCCATGACTTTTATGGGTTTTCCATTGTTTTCACGATGAAAATCAAATTTTCGGGTATTTTCAATATCATATTCGTAATGAGCGCGTCAAAATACATAGGTATACAGAGTTTCAAATTAATCGGCGGTATGCGATTTTCAGAAGTGCACCCCAAAATTCTGACATATAGGAAAAATTTGGACAACGGATTCGTTTTTAGTACATCAAAATCCTCCGGGGTCACCTAGTCCGGTCTTTGGGTTCGAATTTTTCGTCCTCTGTTAAAAAAGATGAATAAAAAAAATGTGTGTGGCAGTGGGGCCACACGGCAGAAGTGAAACTTTACGTGCGCTTGGCGTCACATAGAGTACACTAATACATTGAGGCCGCACATGAGTTCAAAGGAGCTTGCATAGTGGTGAAGTAGTTGGGAGATCTAATAGTAAGAGAGTGCAGATAGAGAGAGAGAGAGGATATACATGCTTTGCTTAGCGTGGGTCTTAAGAGCAATTGTAAAGCGCCGCAAAAAAGGGAGAGGCTATTACAGAGAGGAGGTATAGAAAGTATACTTTTAAGAGAGAGACAGAGAGTTCCGTTAGAGAGAGACAGAGACTTCTGTTCGTACGTTCATTCGTTTCTTTCAATTCACTCCCGTCCCAAAAGAACACTTCAAAAGATAATATGTATTGTAATTATTTTTCAGGGCTTATTTCTCTAAAATTAATTTAAATAAATAAAAAAAAATTTAATTCGAGCAGTTTTTTTTAAAATAAAGCCGGAACCTTAAAATGACTTGTAACCGAAATGCGCAATTTTAAAAAATACCCAATTCCAAAAAAAGGCAACATACTTAGCAAAACACTATCGTCCTGCCATGGTTCTAATGTTAAAATATGAACATTCGGAGGCACAGCTTTACTGAGACTATTAGCCTGAAAAATAAATATTCAAGTCATATAAATAATTTATAATTACTAAAATAACATAATTTAATTTATATCATTTATAAACCAAAGAGAGTTTTTTTTTGAAAGATTAAAATTGTAATCTATTGACCTTCATGTTAAAATTATCTCTCCAGTCCTCAAACGAAATGCTTTTAATAGGAGTAACGAAAATCCAAGGTTTCAGAGAGGTTCGTATAGCTTGATTTTTTTCTTCCAGGACAGATTCATCTGAATTATCACCTAGCAGTATAGAATGTTGACCTTGAACCACTAATCCTTCTCCAAAAGCTTCTTCATCAAGAGCTTCCGATACTCCAAAACTATCGTCCATTAAACATCTTCTATGCAACTATAAATAAAAAGTGTAAATTTAACAAGTTTTGTTATATTTTATATCCTAATAGATGATTATCGAGTAAAATGTAACTGACTTTAAAAAATAGTCAAAAATCATGTGCCACTAAATTAAAATATTCTCTTTACCATCAATTCTAATTCTCCATCTTTAAGACTTGTACCTCCTTCAGATCTATCAGTGAGAACAGTCAGTTTTGATCCACTCTTTGAATCTTTTAGATATACTTTAGTTGTAATAGGATAATAATTTGATGAAATTGGTTCACTGAATGTTTGGTTCCAAGTCGGTCTAAAATTCCTCTTTCGCTTTATCATCTGTCGCCCATTGCTATCAGTATAAAATATTTCTTCAGATTTCAAGTTTGTGGTGTATCTGGTGACTACTTCTCGACCAATACCATCCCTAAAATTATTAATCATTTAGTTGACAAATACAAAGCATAATTTCTTCGATGAATGGAGATTTGATCCTAATATATGCATTAATATTATAATACACATTTACACATTACGAAGTTTGTTCTTACATTGACACTATTACCCTCGTTCAAAAGCAGATTTTATTGATTCAAATGTATATGCTATAGAATTCATAAATAACATCACTGTTGGAGCGAAATTATTAAATAATGTCTCATTGAATATTGATTTGTATCAATAGCATCTGTTTTTTAACTAAGGTGATAATGCCACCCATTGATTCAATGGCATTTTTTTTAGTGTATATCTGAATCACGTAATTTTGTAAAAGCAGAATCTTACGTGACATTGATTGGTCCAACGAGCCAATTAAATTCAATACGATTTTGTCCATTATAAACTCTCACAACTTGACTGATCCAATTAGTAATATTGATATGAAGTTCCTCCACCAAAGGTCCTAAATCCAAAAAACAACGAAATTTAAAAATCCATATATTTTTGTAAAATTAGTTTTAAAGCAATTCATTTTATTTTCCTAAGTTACATAAATTAGTAAAAACGTAATGCATCTAACTTCAAAGTTCAAATAACTAAATATTTGCACGAAATCGAATCTTGGTGATCGAAATTAAAAATTTCGAACGCAGCATGCAACATTAAACAAATGAAGGGAGACAGTGCATACGGACATAAGTACCGAAACCTGAGTTTTACAAGAGACAAAAAAAACTGTCTGACATTAACGCATTAATTTTAAACAAAAAACTGCAAAATCTTTCGGAGGCACTGTCAAGCTCTAATGAATTGTGAAAGGAGCTCTTAGAAAAATGTGATAGTTTCCGAAAAAACCCTTTTGAACAAGATGGAGCACCTGCCTTGGAAAATTATATGTGGGATACTAAAAGAGTTTGATTTTTTTGTTGTTGTAAATTAAGGAAGTACTTTTGAGATCTCTTAATGCTCTGTACAACCCTAAAGGAACATCCAGAAAGAGGCGATCATTTTCGAGAAATTCTTTATAAAATGGGCGAAAATCCGTTAATAAAAAATGTACCCTAAATACAAAATAATGGAAAATAAAATAATAAAATTTGAAAAGAAAACTTCGGAGACAACCCTCATGAAGAGGGCGGAGAAACCCCTACAAGGACGGCCCTAATATACAAAAAAAAAGTATAACTCCAATATACTCTGTCCACAAAAAAAAATCACTATAGTGTTTGCAGTCCTCGATCGGATCTATTAATATCATGAAAAGAGAAGGCGAAAAGAAGCAGGGACTTTGTAGATAACAAAAATCAAAAATCTATTTTAAAGGTGACATTGAGAAAAGCATTGTTGACTTAAACTTTTTTTTATAATGTAAGAAAACGTTGATTAATATTTCTTCGAGCTAGATAGTTTTCCTTAGAAATTAAAGTAAACAAAAACGTACACTACACCGCACTAGCATATTACACTATTACACTACATGACTCATGGCACTTACGCTCTTATGCACTTCAATTTTAGATTTTACCCACCTTCAAACAGCACAGCACCATAATTTTTTACAGGGACGTGTGCGAGATAAAAAAAAATGAGTGAAGGCCAATAAAACGAATTTACAAAATTTGGTACTTACATCTGTATGCATTGTCACCCTTCAACTTTTAATAAAAATTAATTGATATTGTATTTTTTACTTTGAAGCCTAAAAACTCAGAATTTTCCAATCAAACGTTAATAAATTAATTATAATAACCCTTAAATATGCTGTAACGTCCTGTATAATTAAACGAAATAGCTTCTGTGTTTTCCTGTGGCCTGAAAATGTAGGCACCAGAATTTCTAACTGTATAGAAGTTTTCTGTCTGTCTAGCACCTTCGTAATAAGAAAATGATTGTTTGAAACTGAGGTTCTTCTTGAATTTCGATTGAATCTGAATATTGCCACTTTTATCGACGGTAATGTTGTAAATCTGAAAATAACTTTGTTTTGATTTGATGTTTAGGTGTAATAGACCAATTTTATTTTCCGACATTTTTCGACCATTTTTTCTGTCAAAGGTGGAAAATAGGTCATTTGGATAAGTTTATTCTCGTAAATTATAAATCCACAAACGAAAATGCTACGTTACGTCAAGTTTTTTAAAAAAACGACCTCTACACACAAGGAAAACACCCTTTTCGATTTGACATTTAAGAATAATAATAATAATAATAATAATAATGAGAATATCTATAGTTTTGCTAAGAGTTATTTTTATATAAAACGGAAGACTGCTATATTATAATTATTTCAATTTGCATACGTACGTCGCCGCCTATAGATGTAGCCGTTTCATTTCTAGAAAAGTTGTTTGCTTCACCTGAAGGTTTTCGATTTATCTTACTGATATAGAAAGATTGAAAACCTAAAGGTGGAGTTCCAACAGCGTTAAATATTAATTCGAATCGAGCTGTACTCTCACGACCTGGAATTCCTTCCACAGTAAGTGGAACTGGTACCAATTGAGTCAAAATCTCATTTCCTAAAAATACAGAAAAGCAAATTCTCTTTTGAACTACAGATTATAATTGAAGTTTTGTAAAGATATTCATATTGAACAATATTTAGTAACAGTAATCTAGAAAAATATAAAATTAATTTACAAAGTACCTAAATAATTTTTGACAATGTATGCTGTATTAGCAACAGGAATCCGAACATAAGTTTTAAGAGGCTGACTCGTTGGATTGTACAAGGTGACAACAAAATTTTTGTTTTTTTCTGTATGATGACAGGCACTAATATTGAGCAAAAGACAAGAATGGAACTCAGGTGAAAATTTACTGGAACTTTTCTCTTTCTTCAACCATCCACTGTAATAAATAATAGAAAGTATGCTATAATAATGATCAAATCAATTTGAAAAGTTCTGAATGTATTTATCCAATAAAGTTTGAAGCATAAAAATATTGCATCTAATTAATTGAAGGATCCGCGGTGTAACCTGTTAACTGAAATCTTTTACGAAATTGATTTTTTTTGTGTTTTCTGGGACATTTTTGATATGCAGTTAATATCCCGCAAATGAAACGGCCAAATTCCTTTCAGTTTTTTTTATTGATTTGCGAAAATCGCGTTTTGGTATCTACAGTTTAGGTGTATCACGTGTAATATAACGTTCGATTTTTATTTAAATTTTATAAAACTAACGAGCATTATTTATCTCTAGTAAATGAACAATACATTTTATGGTTTTAAAAAATGTCTAAAATGTCAGTTAACAGATTTAGATCGCGGACCACTCAATTATTCTAGGATAAGTACCTCATCACCATGGAGGTAATTTTTTCTCCGCCTTTGATACTTTTGTGTAAAAGGTGTGCATAATCATCCGCAACATGTTGTTTTTCAGTACCAGTAACTGCATCATGATGTTGCAATACACCCATAGCTTCTCGAAATGCATCCAATTTTTCATTATGAGAGACGAGATTATTTAGTACTGAAATTTGCTTCACAACCTAAGAATACAAAGAATTAAAAACAATAGTATGTCTATATATTATCATCATCAAATAAAACAAATTGTTTACTTGCAAAAAATTGTTTCCCAATCTTTCAAAAAACTTAAGTGCAGGCCTGGAAGTAAAATATCCAGTCCAATACGTGTTTACATCACTAGCATACGGGAAAAAGTCATCATTCTTTATTGGCCAAGTTTCTTTAAGATCATTTAATGCTTTTAAGTAACAGGATGGTGTTGAGTAGAAGATGTTGTAGTCAGATCCATTTCGCGCATTAATATTTCTAAAAAAGCGAAGTTTTCGGTAGCGTAATTAAGAATTGTAAGATTAGGAATAAGTACTAACAAGATAACTTTTAATAGTGATATGACTAATATAAATAATATCGAATATTTCAGATGGCTCTGAAAAATAACTTAGCTTAGTGGATTGGAGGAGTGTTATGAGACACAATGACGATCGACATGTATTTTTATTAATTCGCGTGACTGAATGACTGCACTTGAGTAGAAACTAAAGACAATTGACTAAAGAGTCGACCGAATTCTGTTGTGTCGAAGCCAGTTATCTACTCAGAACTCACTGTGCGTGTGCAACACGTTACGTCAGATACCACAACCTAAAACACTGTAGGCAAAAATGAATCACCTGACATCCACTGATCAATAATGACACCAAACGTATATTATACTAAGACACTAAAATCACAGCGGGGAAGTAACAACCGTGCCAAAATCTAAATTTCACCTGGGCAACTTGTCTTAAACGGTGACTCTGGGATACTGGGTGACCTACCAGAGTATGCAGCCTTATCATTGCATGCAGGGCTCTAAAAGAATACAGGAATCCTTTTCCTAGCTGCTCCTGGGAACAGCAGTGACACCAACAAACCACAAAAAAGTTGTGGATGCCGTTCAAAACGATCGAACGCATAGAGCACCTAACAATGGATTGGTAAACAATGGCGTTCAATATGCTGAAAATAATTTAGATGGAAACACGACGAGGAACCGGAAAAACGCTCACATTCAGTGCACGGATCGACTCTAGGACGACTTGTTGGACTGCTACGATGCCAGCATTATCCCTTTACGTGGAGGCTTTATGGCGTGTATGCAGGCTCTGTGGTGCCAGAAACACCCAGAGCTTCACCAAGTTTCGCAACAGTCATTGTGAAATCAACCTCCCTACTTCTCGAGAACTGAATATGAACGCAGAGCGCTACCCCAACCGATGAATGAAAAAACCGCACACAGAGAGGAGGAAGCATCATTAAGACCAACCGTCGAAAGCAGGTACCCCTTAACGTATGATAGCGATTTCAGGATAATGAGGAACATTAACATTCAGGTTCCTCCTGAGCCACAAGATCTAGAACAAAAGAATGCCTTCTTTTTGTGAGATCTTGGAAGAGTCTGACCTATGGTCCATCAATAATTGATAATCTTACGGTGAGGCGAGAGCTTTGGCAGATTCAAATCGAAGGCTAAAATCGATGATGGAGTAAAAGACCAAAAGACGCTTGTTACAACTTAATAAGAAGATTGGATGGGCAAGACAGAATACATCCCGCGTTCAGTATATGATTGACTACATAACATCTGGTAGGACGTTAATGGAAAGTGTCCGACGACAAGACTTTGCCTGAATTTAGCCAAATGCCAAAAACTCTTTCACATAATGTGAAGTTTTCATCACAATTATGTTACTTATCATATAAAAATATTGATCCTGTGAATAAAAACATTTCCTTCACTCTCTGACTACATATTCCTGGATGACTTGTTCCTATATTTTAAAGAGTTTCCCATCTATAAGTCCGATGAATGTGTAGTATTTCATTCAAAATTTACGGATTGTTGTAACACATTATAATATATAATGATTGATGAAGTTAGTTGTATGTTGAATGATTCTGCATTTATAATTTAATACCTTATTAGTATATCCATATTTCCAAAGTATAATTGAGCATGCTGGTAATTAAAGTCTCCACCCATTGTTATTAGGATATTATTTGTTTTGTAACTCTCGTTTTGAAATCTCATAGCAGCCAAAAATTCCTCAACCTAATGAATAAAAAAAGTATTTGATCGGATTATTTTAGAAGGAGAATTTTGAAAATTTGGACGGAGGATTCACAGAAAAAGATTCGCACTCATTAAAATTATTCAGATTTGTCGTATAATGTGTAATAAGATACGATTTAGATGCTTCAATATGTTTCAAACTTATATGAAGCAGCTTCTTACTCTCAAAGAATAAATAATGTATAACTTATCAATTTTTCTGATTCTATAGTTGCGCGAAGTTATAGTTACGTGTGAAACGAAATTGGGGGGCCTGAAAAAGGGTTTGGTGGTGTGGGGTAGCGGAGAAAATTCACACCAATCTTGCTGAAAGTTATTTCCAACGATTGTGTAAATTTAGACACTGCGTATAAATTTATTACAAAGATAAATATTTCGTTTTTATTTTGCTTACTTACGTTATTACTAAATTCGTAAAAATCAATAATTCATCTCACCGATTTTTTAAAAACTTTCATAAGTTATTAAACATAGAAAGAGAAATATACATGACAGATTGCTGGCTCCAACAAAATTTTGTCGATCAATTGTTACATTTTGAATTTTATCTATGAATGAAAAAAGTCTGAGACTTAAAATTGTTAG
>CAKNWU010079892.1:0-13336 GCA_932072015.1 Andricus quercustozae
ATCCCTTATGTCCGCCTCATTCTGAATTATACTTTTTGAAAACCCTAATGCCTGACTTGTAATTACTTTCACTACTGAAAGTCCATTTAAAAAAGGGCTAACTAAAAATGGACTATACTACTTGAAATCACTATGGTTCACTGAAAATTACTTGAAGGGTCCCGGAACATAAGGGCGTAGGCTCCAAAACTCGAATTTTATAGGAGAAAAAAAACGTCTAACTTTAACGCATTTAAACTTTTGTTTAAAAAAAAATTATTTTTGATCTACTACTCAGCACTATCAAACAATGAAAGGAATATCCTGCAAGAAGCAATCGCCTCCGAGAAAAACTTTTGTCAAAGGTACGGCGCACCGCAAAAAAAGTCGATTTTAACTCATTGCAACACATTTTTAACTTTTTTATTTTTAAAAATTTGAAAGTAATATCGAGCTATTACTTAGCTCTATCGGGTAGCAACAAAATCGCTTAAAAACAAGCAATCATCTGCAAAAAATCCCTTTTCAAAGAACATATTACTTAACTCTATCGGAACATAAAAGTAACCTCCTGAAAGAAGTAACCACCCTCGAGGATTTTCATAACTTTTTTATTTTTCGGTTTAAAAAAATAATAAGCAAGCTCTTTAGAGATATTACTTATCTTTATGGAATCGAGAAAAGACCAGGCAAAAATAAGTACTCACTTTAAGAAAATACCAAACATGGATTTTGACCTACTTCTAAATTGAACTGTACCATAATCTTTTACAGATACATGAGATAGGTGAAAAAAAAATTATCAAAAAAAATTTATAATAAAATTAAACAAGAAATTCACATTTTAAATGGGAAGCTCGTAAATTTTGATATATTGAAATTCGAAAGCCTTCAGAGTTTGCAAAAAGAATTCAAATTGTATTCAAATTCAATGTTATAAACTAAAGAAAATAATAATTGTATTGTGCCATCAATTAAAAAACTATATTTTGTTCGCTTAATTTAGCAGTGTTACAATAAATTGCAGTAAAATACGTACGTAGATATTTATTTGAAATTAAATTGTGAATATTGAACTGATAAACCAACAAATGTTAAGTTAACAGTAATTAAATGTATAATTATATTAATTTTAAATCAATTACAGAAGTTTTATTCATATAAAAAAAAGGTTTGGAAGCAACTGCACATAATAGGGTGTTTACATTATTTATAGGCTACTTAATTTATTTATGGTCCGACGACCACAAAAGTTGTTTTCTGCTTAGCAACCTTCCATAAATTTATTAACTTCTTAGCCTAACATAATTCTGGAAAGTTTCAAGCTTTCCTCTCATCGCAGTTCTTACATAAATTTTCTCACTTGTATCGCCATATTCAAAAGCGCTCCTTATTCATAAATTCTTTCAGAAACTTTTGTTTTATTCATCACTCTTAGTGACGCACATATAAGTTTATTCTATTAACTTGAATAACTTATGTAAATTAATATTTAAATAAATTATACTTAATATTGAAAAGTTATTTAAGTTCCAAAAATATGGATATTATTCGATAAGACCGTCGCTATGTGTACCGAAATTTCGGTACGAATAGTCGGATTTTTTTATACGAATAACGGGACCTGGAAAAGGGACTATTTGTACCGAAATCGTTATTAATTTCTGATCAAATTTTCAGAATGTGCCTGAAGTTTTATAAAGTTATCAGAACTGAATTTTCACTTGTGATTCCTTAAAGTGAAGGTAAATTCACGAAAGTTCTGTTCTACTCGAACTCAAGATCCAATAATTTAACCTCTAATTATATAGCTTCAAATATATGTTTTAAGCTTCATGTCCATTTCAGTTGTTTTTATAATTGATTTATTTCGGAAGAATTTTCCTCTTTTTGAGGTTTTTAAAATTCTTATTGTATTACAAACTTTCAATTTAAATAAAATACGACGATTTATCACCGTCAAATTTCCGTAACAACTCAAGTCCACAAGTAATGAGATATTGAGTCAGCGGCGGACTGGGCTACGCCCTCTATCAGGGTGGAACAGTACTTGGAAAATATAAACAGATTTTTCTTCCGTTCATTTTGCAAAATGTTTAATTGGATACTTCTAGAAATACCTACTCTTTAAAAAAATTACTTGTGGGGACGCTGAGTTGGCGGCCACCGTAAACCTACGTCAGTCCGCCTCTGAATTGAGTTCAAAATTTAGGCAAATAAATTAAGGGCACTGATGAGCGTTTAAATGATACTAAATTTTTATAATTACAAAAAAAATTTGGTAAAATAAAATTTTTTTGCAATTTTTAAAAAATTCGGACCATGAAAACGGTTCTTAGTGTTCTTTATTCAAGTTCTTAAATTTTCAACTCGATAGTTCATTTCCTGTGGACGTGATTTGTTAAAAAAGTATTAGGGAGGAATCTGATAGGAGGCGTTGATTAATTACGTGAAGTTTTTTGCTGAAATTTTGAACCATGTTCCCCCCTTTGTTAAGGTCCGTAAGTTTTGCCGCCTTCCCTTATCTTACGCAATTTTTGCCGACAAAATTGTATTCGCGAATTTATTTAAGGCTTATCCAAAAATAACGTCAGACAATTAACAATTGAGCAAGGGACGGGAGGCGATGGTTGAACTGTGGGAAGTGGAAGTTGGGGTTGAGAATGGAAGTAGGGAAATCTAGGGGTTGTAGAGGAAGGGAAGTGTGGGAATGGGAGCTTTAAACAATTTCATTAACATCTTAATAGGCTATGAAACCCTTTTTTGTAGGCGCACGGCGACTACTTCGACTATTTTCTGGTATTAGAAATTAATTTTTGTCAAATAAAACGTGAGATGCGACTGGTAGGTGAAGCTTGGAGACGAAAGAATGGGCAATGTTTTAACTCAATTTTGTATCTTTTTTTTTCGCGCATGATATGTAGAAAGTTTCGGCACCGCAGGATAAACCCTCTTTCTGGATAGCTTTAAACCCTTGCCCTGGTATTGGCTATATGCTCGTATAGATTATATAAAGTTCCAAGCGATGAGATGTTTTATTGAGTTAGCGACAAGTTGGACGACCTGCTCGCAGGAGTTAACTAAGAAGAGCAGCGGCTTCCGGAAAATCGTATTGACTCTGCAGACTGGTAAATTGTTTATTGCATTGCATCGATTCTACTCTCAATTTCTTATAAACTAATTTCTCAAGAAGACTTGCGGTATTGAATCGCCTCCAAGTACTGAAAAAAGTGGGAAAAGATTCTAAATACCCATACGAGAAAAAAATTCTGCCATGAAGGAAGAATGCTAAAAGTAGTATATCTCAGTCAAGTTCTGAGATATCTTATCTAAACTCAGTGGGCATATAGCACTCACCAAAATACAAATATTCTGTAAGTTTGGAATATATTAATTGAAAATTGGATATTAAATATGAATAAAAAATATTTATCTGCAAACTAAATTTCCTTTTATTCTTCAAAAATACAATTTTTTTAAATTCCATCAAATTTTAATGTTTTAAAAATACAGGGATGCCGTTTTATAAAGGATAAATATTCACGGTTATTTTACGGGTTTTTTCAAAACCCGTAATCAAAACTGAACTGCAAATAAAAGCACTAAAAGTACTTTGGAATTTTAAACTTTTAAAATTGAAGCTTAACACATTTTTTATTCAAAATTTTTTTACTCAAAAGCGCAATGTTTTAAAACTCTAAAATGAAAGCTTTTCACATTTTCAAATTGTAAAATTTTAAATTAAATGCTGTTAAACTGCATAATGTTAACCTTTTGTAAATTGAACAGGTCAAAGGTTTCTGCTTAAAAATAGAAATCCACGCTAAAATTTGAAATACTCTAAATTGACGAATAAATCAACAAATTTGTAAATATTTCCAAACTAAATACTTTTTACATGAAAAGTTTGATTATTTTTATTTTAAGTCGTTTCGAATTGTGAAATCAGTATTAAATTGTTCAGTCTTTTTACATTTGATTTATAAATGCTCATTTTAAATTAGCAGCCAAATAGTCATAAATATTTAAAAAATTGTTAGTTGAACGCGTTAAAAATGGAATATTTTAGACTGAAGCAATATTTAAATAGGGTTTAAAATTCAATAAAAGCTTTTAAATATGAATCTACTGGTTTTTAATTTAAAAATCCGTAAATTGTTTAATTGCAGTTGATCAACTTCAAACGTTTTTATCAAAAATTTCCCATTTTTAACGCTTTCAATTTCTAATTGTTTTATTCTTCAATACTGTATATTAAAATTATTTTATTTGAAAATTTACGCTTAAGAAATAATAACTATGCAGAACTGAATGATTTCATGATTGAAAGAGTTAACATTGAACTTATATCATGTGATATAAAATTTGTGATATTGCAAGTAATAGGATAGATTCTTTTCTAAAAATTTGTAAAATTCTCGATTAAAAAATAAGTTCACTGTCATTTCAAGGTTCTTATCATTTTTCTAGTCCAGCAGCCACCCTGAAATAATTCAATTTTGAAGATTTACAATTTCAAAGTAAAAATGGTCCAAATTCGACATTCTAATATGTTTGTATAACATTGACAAATTCACTGCCTTAGAGATAAATATAAATAAATAAAATATTGGGCTCACCTGTAATATAATAGTTTATTGTCATTATTTTTGAGTTGCGAAACTTTTGTTTATTATTTAAAGAAAATAATAGAACCCCCAATTTTGTTGTTCTTTATGTACTTTATGGCCTTGTTTAATAATATTTAATTATTCAATTATTCGCATTCTGGGCCATAGCCTAGCTAAGTGCCTTACTGAGAAATGAATGATGCACTGCTTAAACAACAATATATGAAAAATGAAATGGATTTAAAATTGAAAAATCCTTAAACCTATATATCCCCTAAAATTAAAAAAATAATATTCTTTTATTTTTCAGTAACCTTTCAGTCATCCTTTCTTTGGAACCAGAATTAGTTAAAAACTTTAATTAAAAAAACTTTGAAGACAAGAAATTTTGTATTTCCCATTGATTTCGAACTTTTAGAGAAAATTTTTGTTTTTATATTGACTAGCTTCATAGTTTTCATTGTGATCTTTAAAATTTCGTAACCAAAAATGTCAGGCACAAAGGGTCGATCTAGTAAAGAAGATGTCCCAGTAAAAGTACGGGTGTCTTTAGCTTTAGAAAGATTGGCTGCAGCAAGTTCCCAGGGATCAGTCGTACGAATCGAAAAAATCATTATTTTGATTAATATTATACACTCGTTATAATGGACGTATAATATCAATCAGAGTTTATGAGTTTTTAAACAAAAAATATTTAATTAATTACAATTTTTTACATTTATTCCCGATCGTAGTCCAACCGAAAGTCCCTCTCGTTCGCTAATATAGCGACTTCGGCATTCTTCCTAAAACGAGCAGACGGATCATGGGTAATTTTTAAATTTATCTATAAATTATCATTTTTCTATAAGCTGGAAGTATAATTTTATTTTGTATCAATTTCGCGTATAATAAAAGCCATATTTTGGTTTTACTTCCAAAATTGTTTGAATAATCTTAAATGCATATAAATATAAAACGCAATTAAAAAGGCATATAAAACGTCATGTAAAATAACAATGTTCCAGCTTGTATGACAATGTCCATAAAATTGAGTACCAAGATAAAAAAAAGTGTATAAAATCTCGTAAAACATTTGACATTCTAAAACAGTAATAGGAGCATGATAAATGTCTCAACATCTTTTATAGAGTTTAAAAATTATTTTTGCAATGTTTGATATCTTTAAATGTACGATATTATTAAAGGTTTGGTTGAAATAAATTAAATAAATAATAATTGAAATCGCAGGTTCCAAAATACCAAAATAGCTATCGCTTAGAGCCTTATAATCGATTTAATCCAGAAGTCGTCGATAAAATAGTGAAGACTGCAATGGATAATAGGCTATCAATAGTGACGTCATATGATCCTTCTGAAGCTACAAAATTAAGTAAGGAAGTTACCGGCGATGTACTGAAAGCTCTCGTAAAAAGGGACTACGATAGGTAGTTTCTGAAATCCTATATTTTCCAAAATTTAATCTACTTTATACTTTAGGAAGTGTCTACGCGTACTGAAAAAAAATAAGTAATTCCATCGAAATTTCGGTACAAATAGCCCCTTTTCCAACACCCTTTATTTGTACCGAAAAAATCCAGCTATTTGTACCGAAATTTTGGTAATATTTTAAATTGTTATAAACAATTTAGGTAAAAAAATATAAAAACAGAAATTGCACTTCATTGGGAAAACTGTATTGCATACATAGCAAAAACGGTTTGGTTGATATTTGTGCGATCTTTTTTTTTGCCCCAAAAAAATATTGGTCAGTTTAACAAAACGTTTGTTGAAATAACCAAAATTTTGATGCGAGAACAAAAAAGTTTGCACAATTAACAACAAAATGAACTGCGTACAGAACTGTCACAGGCTAATTTACTTTATGAAAAAGGAAAAGTGATTAATTTAAGCTAAAAAGTGCCTAAAAGTGACTAATTTCGAACACAAAAAGTGAATTACGTATTTATTTTATCGGCTTGCATTCACAAGAACATTCCATTTCATTTCATTTGCTTTTTTATCTAAATTATCATATAAATTTAATAAATTAGTTTATTGTTATTTAGAAATTTAATGTACAACAAAATTGTAACCAAAATTCCCTCCTTCGCAACTCATTAAAGTTATTAAAAATAAAAAATTTCCCTTTTCCAATTCAGCAAAACATTTTTATTAACAAATTCTTCCCTTAAATTCAATATCAATGTATAAAAAATGGCCTCTTCCAATTTAGGGCAAAAACAGATAACCAAAATTTCGTCCTTTCCAACTCTATAAAAATCTTAAAAATAAAAAATCTCCCTTTTCCAATTCAGACAAAATTGTAAAGCAAAATTTCCTTCTTTTCAATTCCTTAAAGATGTTAAAAATAAAAAATTTTCTTCTTACAATTCAGAAAAAAATTAAAAATTCTTCCTTCAAGCTGCATAAAAATATAAAAAAATTATTAGAATAAAAAAATGTTATCCCTTCTAACTCAATAAAAATGTCAAAAATGAAAATTATCCTTTTTCCAATTCATAAAATGTTAAAAACCAAAAGTTTGTCTTTTCAATTCGATACAAATCTATAAAATAAAAAATTTTCTGCTGCCAACTCAACAAAAATTAAAAACAAAAATTTTCTTGTTTCAAAATCAATAAAAATCTTGAAAATTTGCCCGCCTTCAATCAATTTAGTACAAAATTGTTTAGTTTTAAATATTTCATTTATAATTACTCATTTGAAATAAAAAGTCAAATATTGCTCAAAAATAAATAATTGTTATTTTTAAAAATGATTTTTTTTTAATTTAGTTCAAATAAAAATTCATAAGTCCTTCTACTCTGACAAGATTTTAAATTCTGAATTTGAGGAGTTAAGTTAGATCGATACAGTTGATTTTTATTTTCACGGTGCGTAAAAGAATTTTCTTTGACCGGTTGTTACCAACCCCTCAGGTAATACAGATTTCTTATAGAAATAAATGTTTTTACTTTATTTTAAATTTTCAAATTAATTTTGTTAAAAATGTAATACTTTAGACTGAAACAATATTGTAATAGAATTTGAAATTAAATAAAAGGCGTTTAATTGTGAATCTATTAATTTAAAATTATTTCAAAATTGAAAATAGTTTGTAAAGTTTCATTCGGACGTCTGAATTTGTTTATCTACTCAGGCTTTCGAATTGTAACAGTTCAATTTTCAATGTTAAAATCTGTAAATTATTTAATTTTGAACAAATCCGGAATCGTCTGGTAAAATCAATTATTGTTAAATTTTTAACATTCGAACTACAGCTCAGATCTCAGATTCTCGGACATGACCCGGTTTTCTGATCCAGTCTCAGCCTGATTCTGGATCATTCTTTGCAGATCAAATTTATATTGATTGAAATAATTAAAATTTTAATATTGAATAGAATCTTTATGCTATAAATTACTTGATATATTTCATACATAAATTACTTAGAATTTATTTTTTAAGGAAAAATCTAAAATGAAATGGAGAAATGTGACTATAGTGACTTTTTCCTTTTAAAAAAGTGACAATAGTGACTTTGTCTTTTTAAAAAGTGATAATAGTGCCTTTTCCTTTAAAAAAATGACTGTAGTGCCATTTTTGAAAAAAGTGGTTGAAAATTGACTTGAAAAAAGTGACTAAAGTGACTGTGTGGCAGCCCTGTGTGTAGAAAGTTTTAGTTTTTTTTCGATCTTGTACAAGTTCTCAGAAGAGATATAGGAATATTAATAACTATTGTTAATACAAAGCATTTTAGTGATCAAATTAGCTAAAAAATAATGGTATAAGAATCTATTATGGAAGCGTCCATTAATCACGTAAGGATTTTCCGGGGGAGGGGGGTCAAGAAAATCTTACGAATCCTTACTTAAGAGAAGGGGGGCAAAGAATTTCTTACTTAAGTTTCCTCTTTCTAACTTTTTCTCTTGAAATCTTCGCAAGATTGTTTTTTTCGATCGTTCTTTGCTAATTCTTCTGATCGAGCCTTCTGAGTGACTGGAAGAGATTTAAGTACCTGACAATTTGCCTTATCTACAGCTAACTTTTCCTTATATACGTTATATTGTTTATAATATTCATGCGTAGATTTCACATGTAACAATTTCTGCCTGGCTTGTAATCTCTCATTACTCAATAATTTTCTTAATCATCATATGGTTCTTCTTAACGCTATTTGTGTGTACCTGTACAAGTACAGTGTTATTAATAACGCAACATGCAAACTTTTTTTTTAATTGCCATTAAGGTTGGTTACACTCAGCATAGCCCACGAAGAGTTGTTTATACTTCGATCCCTTCCTTACACAGAAAAAAAGTCTTTTGTGTTGGCCTTGTTCTTAGTTTTTCCTTAAATTAAGCCCACTAGACTTATCAAGATAGCAAGATCTTGTCAGTTAAAAAGAAGACGACATTGAAGCTAACGTTTAGCCCTCTAGAAGCGAGATTCAAGAATCTAACGTCTTCTCGCAGTTCTTCTCGTCGACACTTAACCTATACAAAACTTCACAGTATGATTGAATCACAATTAGGTTGTTTCACTGCAAATGGAACAAAAGTTTCGTATGTTTTTAGTACAAAATATTAATTTTGTTATAGCCGTATATATAAATAAACTTTATATTTTTATTTATTTATATTTATTTTTTATTGCTTTAGTCCTTCTCCTACAGTTTAGTCTGCGAGAACGCTTTCTTCAAGCCTACGTTCTAGCTTACGGCTAGTTTTAATCAGTAAAGTTACATTCAAGCCCACATTCCGGCTTGCGACTATTTTTTAACCCATGCAGCGTCTGAACTTTAGTTCCTCAATCGTTTTCTTTTGAAGCCTCAATTCTATTCTAGTTTTTAGTCGATGCTGTCTTCTTTTTTTTACACCTTAAAACAAGCCCACATTTGGTACTGCAAGGCTCCTTGGCAGTTTTTCTCTCAATTCCGCATGTAAAAGTTCAGATGAAACATTTAAAAAAAAAAAAAACATCTTAAATATCTTTTTGTATAGCCCAAAGTTTATTTAAAATTTGGTAGTTCTTTGGGAGTGAATGGTACGCAAGGGATTGTAAGGATCACTGGCGGATCAGCTTTATAGGGAAGCTTATCTTCCTGAAACTCAGGTTGCCCAAAGTTCTCCTTCTTCGCATTTTTTCTTGCTCTTTCAGTTTAACAATATACTTCAACCCTTGTGTATTACTTCGCCAATTAAAATTAAGATTCGTACGGAATCTAATTTTCTCTTCTTTGCAGTGAATTTTGAAATGCTCGTATGACCGTTCCACAAGATTTTTTCAAGCAGGATGAATATTGCGAATATTCAAATCTGCTGCAACCGACGATATGGCTTCAGCCAATATGTATATGTCGCGCCAATTCATCTGTCAACAAAATTATTTACATTTATTTATATCGTACATATGTAAATGAATACACGGAAAAACTATTGTTTTTAAAATTTGGTGTAATATTCATTTTTACGTGAATTCCATGGCAAGCTAGGATATAGTAGAAAAAATGGTATTATTACCACAGCGATGCAAAAAATACTTTTTCCACATCAATTATCAATATAGTTCAAATTTAATAATTGCCACTTAGAGTTGGAAAGACTAATATTATAGATAAGAAATTGTATTTTGGAAAAAGTGATACTTACAAAGTATTAAAAACGCAGTTTCAGCAATTAGCAGTTTATACCGGGTGTCACTAAAGTCCCGGGATGGCTGAATATTTCCTCATGTAAGATATTTCTCAGGGAGGTCAAGGTCATTCTTGAAGTAACTCTCGACGAGGAATTTAATGCTGATCTTTATTTTTATCTTGACTATGACCTTCAAGGTAATTTCAAGGTCAACTTTTTTTAATACGGAAACCCTATTTTTTACATCGGCAATCGATAGACCGGGAAATTTTACGTTCAAATATGTACCCAGGCCATACGCAGGTACAATGTAATCTTGAATGTCACTCTAAGGTTATATAAACTTAAAAGTGCAAAGTTACTAACTTTAACAAGGCTTATACAGTATTTACCTTAATTATGACCTTAACGATGACATTCAAGATCATTTCAAGGTCATTTTTCCCATTGGAAAATATTTCAAGATTACAGTGTATCTACGCATGATCTGGGTACATATTTGAACGTAAAATTTCCCGCTCTATCTTGAAGACCATCGTCAATATCAAAATAAAGGTCACCATTGAATTCCTCGTTGAGAGTCACTTCATGAATGACCATGACCTCCCTGAAAAATATATTACCAGAGGAAATATTCAGTCGTCCCGGGACATTTGTGACACCCGGCATAGCATGAGTTGCAAGATAGTTCAGAACAATTAACATTTTCAATAGAAAAGTTCACTAAAAGGAAAAACACTTGAATTTAGTGCTTTGCGATAATTCCCATTCAAAATAGGAAATTCCCCGTCGAATGACGTCATAATCGCCAATTTTCATGAGGATGATGAAATTCTTAAATCTAATAATAAGATTGTTTTCTGTTTTATCTTTGAATGCAATATCAATATCTAATTTTATGCTTAATATAAAAAAAGTACTCGATGTACTCCTGTAATATGCAAATGAAAATACACAGCAAATGTAGGACGAATGCAGTGGTGTTGTGCATTTTTCGATCTAACGCTCAGTTTGTTTGAAACAATTGCAGAACTATAAAAAATGATGATATTGTTTAACAAATTGTTTAAACAAAAAAAAAACACAAAATCCACACCTAGATATTTTAGAGGCGAATCTATAGTTGTTTTTAGTTTTTCGATATGACCCTTAGTTTTTTTTTAATTAATTACAAAAGTTTCAAATACATATCTGTGGCAAACTTCAATGTATATAATACTTTAGAATCTTGAAATCCTTTGAAATTTAACTAAATCATCGAAACCGCTTTAAACCTCCTAAAATTCGTTAAAATCCTTTGAAATCTTATGAAATAGTTTCAAATCTTCCAAGTCCCATTTAAATTCCCTAAAATCTTTGAAAATTCGTGAAAGTACTTCGGTATCTCTCTTAAATTATACTCGGTAACTTTCATAATCTTTTGGAATCTTTTGGAATCTCTTAAAAGCCTTTAAAATCCTTTGAATTGTCATTTTTTTTTAATATTTCCAAATCCCTTAAAATCCTTTAAAATCTCATTAAATTCTTTAAAATCCGGAAAAATCGCTCTTAATTCCTTAACCTTTAAGGACCCACTGGGTCTCTTAAAATCCTGAAAATCTTTTAAAAATTTTCTTTAAACTCCTCGAAATTCCATTAAAATACTCTAACAATCCTTCAAAATTCGTGAAAATACTTCGGTATCTCAAAAAAGTCCCATGACTTTTTTTTAAATATTTCAAAATCTCTTAAAATCCCTTAAAATCTTTTGAATTCCCTTTAAATCCTGTGCAATTCAGAGAAATTGTGTTCAATTCCTCAAAATCCCTAAAAATCAGTCAGAATCCTTAAATATCTCTTGAAATCCTATTAAATCTCTTGAAATTTGATTAAACTCCTCGAAGTCCCTCAAAATTTAAAAAAATCCCTTGAAAAATTGAGATTTTCCCTGAAATTGTACTGGGTAAGTTTTTTATACTCTTGAAACCTTTAAAAATCATTTGAAATCTATGAAACCTCTCGTTATCCTTTGGAATCTTTTGAAATCTCTTAAAATCCTTTAAAATATTATGTTCAAATTTTTTGAGAGCTTAGAAATTCCATTAAAATGCCCTGATTGCCTTCAAAGTTCGTGGCAATACTTCGGTATCTCGTAAAAATCCTTTAAAAACTCATAAATTTTTTTCAAATATTTCGAAATCTCTCAAAATCCCTTAAAATCTCTTAAAATCTTGTGAAATCCCTTTAAATCCCGTGTAATTCGGAGAAATCGTTTACAATTCCTCAAAATCCCTAAAAATCTGTCGAAGTCCTTAAATATCCCTTGAAATCCTATAAAATCTCTTTGAAATTCGATGAAACTCCTTAAAGTCCCTCAAAATCTTAAAAAATCCCTTGAAAATTGTGATTTTCCCTGAAATTGTATACGGTAACTTTTGCACACGCTAAATCTTTTAAAATCCTTTGAAATCTCATTTAAGGTGAAAATAATGGATAGGTATATTGTATATACATTTAGTAAAAATATAAAATCTTACGTAAGAAGAGGCGGAGGGGATTCACAAATATCTTACGAATCCTTATAATAGGGGGTAGGTTGTCTAAAATTTCAAAAATTATCCTTACGTAATTAGAGGACGTTCCCTATCTTGGAATTTATTAACTTTCATTCGCTCTTGAAATTTTCAAACAGCAAATGATGAAAAGGGTAATGAGCACGCTAAAAATTAGAGAGACGTAGCAACTAATTTGGTGAAATATTCAGTGGTAAATTTAAGTAATGAACCTGAATAAATGGACTATAAAATTTGAAAGCAGAAATTGAATTTATTCCGAGGATCAACGAGAACAAATTTATACATCATGCTCAGTGTTTTCCACTTTTTCGCTTTTAACAGATGCAAGCTCGTTGTGCAAGTGAGCGTGATACAAAATGCCTTTCAAAGCATTAATGTCGGTTTGGGGTGTCTCTGGGACATCGAGCGTGATAATTACTCCTATTACGTCTTTGAAAACAATCACATACATGCTTGGTGCGCAGTCTTTGGTCTGTATTACGAATAGGAGCACTGAAAATTCAGGACACGTAAATTCAAGGAGGTATACAACAACATTTTTTCGACATTTCAATATTTAATGTTTCTTCTATGAAT
>CAKNWU010079896.1:0-10991 GCA_932072015.1 Andricus quercustozae
TGCGTTCAAGGCAGTAGCTCGCTTGTACATTAAATGCATGTCGTTGTTACTCTCAGAGTATACAGTTCAGACTTAAAATGCATGGTATTATACCTATTTTGTATAGTGCTACCTCCACACTAAATTAGTATGAATCTGTGCTATCATAGTTTGAAATAAGCCATACTAACGTAGCGTGAGACGAGATCATACGCGAAAAGTAAGTAAGTTCTCTCCGTGTACTTATGTTAGAAAATGGACCTGCGAATTTGTGTTATTTTCCATTTATTATTCCGTATATTAGAATTAGAGCTAGGTAAATTTAAACAGACGTAGATAATCCATGCCACGAGCGCGGTCTATCGCTCATCGACAATGGGCTGTCATCTAAACCACAGCATGTGCTTAACGGACGTTCTTTGTTAAAAGAAGAAACATTTTTCTCCCTCTGGTTCGCACCCTACTTTTCTTTCATCTTCTTCCCTTTCATTGAGATTTAGGATATGGGAAAAGATTAGTTTTCGGAGAATAACAAAATGTAATAATCGATGGTTCTACCCCTAAAGTTCAGAACACACGCAAATATTCCTACTGAAGTCGCAATATGTGAGAAAAAGTGATACTGTAAGTGACATTTTACTTAAATCCAGACCATACACAGGGTGGCCGCTGGACCAAAAAATGACACTGAAGTTATTTTTAGAACGGGGATTTTCTTTTAATTTTAGTGACCTGATAAGGAAATTCTGTTTTTTCTTGTTGTAAAAATAACTTTGTTCAAATCTTTAAAGTGTTCGTTAGTTCAAAGAAAAGTTACCTTAATTATAATTAATCGCGATATTTCAATAATTTGTTAAGCAAATGAATTTATGTTTTTTTTTCTGATCTACTGCGCTTAAAAGATTTATTACAACAACAAATTTTCGTATTCTTGTAATATTTCTGAATTATCCTCGTCTGCATAAAGCTGCAGCTTTATAATCTGTACACATGCAGCGTCTAGTCTAATTACTTGTAAATAATTTAATTCAATGATTTAAAGTTTTTAATATATTAGACCTATTTATTATTCTCTATAATAGCGTAAGTTATATATGACTGCCGACAAGGATTTTGCTTGTAATTGACCATAAACGTAAATTACTCAAGAGGATACTGTCTTCTTTATTTTTACATATTATGTACAACAGGTTTGTACATAAGTAGTGGTTTGTAACTGGCTCTGATTATTTGGTTATAAATTCAGTTAAAAAGATACAAATTAATTAACCTTTTCAAGATAAAATTATGACTAAGGACATTTTTCAAACTGCATCAATCTCACGTTTTACGATTGTCAGTCTATTTTTATCATAATCAATGTTATAAAATATGTTTTAATACTTTCAGTAGGCTGAAATACTTGAGTGGCATGGTTTAGCCCTTGAGCATGAAACGGCATATTTTTATTATAACGTAATTAACCCCACTTGTAAGTTGGATGTAAAATTTAACCTGAATGAATTCATACACAGGGATATAATATTTTATGATAATGTATTTTTTGTGAATAATATTTTAATGCCACCCTGTCATATATTTAATTAAAAATAAGGGTTTAAAAAATAAATCTCTGTATTGTAGTAGAGAGGATGTAGATATATATTCTGTGTTTTCGTTTACTATCGTATAACAGCAATTTCACGCATCATTTCTTAAAAGCGAACTACCCGGGGGAAGAAATTGAAAAAATAATACTGGTTCAGGGGCCCTAACAACTTGATTATACCTGTATGGTAATGGATGATAATAATTGTGGGTCGTCTCGGTAGACAAGATACGTAGTACGTACATAAATTTGACAGGCGTTACAAGAAAAATGTTCTTTACTGAGGCTTCTATCATGGACTCGTCAAGGTAAACATTGCATAATTTTATCAGTTTGAGCTCTACCCATTTTCGCCTTTCAGCACTTATCAAAGAATGATTAATTAACTAATATGATTACAGAATGTTTAGCTTTTCAAATTTTTGAAGCTAAATTCAATCCAATTTTTACTCACAATGTTTTTAGTAGCATTATTGTATATGAAATATACAATGTTACCAATATAAGGTTTAAAAAGCAAAATGATGTATAGCTTTAACAGGGTGGCTACTAATATCCAGAAAAAAACTTCATTTTCCGATTTTTCCTGGTCTCAAAAAAAATTTCTATTCCAGTATTCTCTACTCAACAAACCTAATCTTCAAAGAATGTAGATGTTCATTACGGTTTATTTTCCTTTTTTTTTCGTTCACGACTGTATATATTTTTCAATATTATGGGCAATAGGGACCAGAAAAGTACACAAATCTTTCGTGACGTTTTCCATTCAAGTTTTCATCACTTTCAAAATAAGTTTAAATCACATTTTGTAGATCAATTTTTCTCGAAAAAATATTGGATTACACGAAAAGAGAATGAAATCCCCCAAAAATGTGGATTTCTAGAACTATTTCGTCCATACAAATTGATAATTGAAGGGTCGGGGAACAAAAGGGGCTCACCCCGTTTCTCCAAATTTTTCCTTGACTGACTTCGATTAATTTTTAAGAAATGAAAAAAATGTATAATTTGTTTAGTTTAGACCCTCGAAACGGCGTTTGGTTGAGGAGTCCAAAAATGTGTAAAAGTCAATTTCGAAAAATTTGTGGGATAGGCCCTTTTGTTCCCCGACCCTTCAATTCTTCCCTTCTGTATTTATATACCAACAAAACTTGATAAACGATGACAAACGACGTGACCAAAATATGATGAAAAGCAGTAAGCGTAAAAGACGTACCTTCTTTCCTTAAAGCCTGTTCCGCCACGTCACTCTGGATCAGGTGTACACGGCAGGTAATCGGAGATCCTGAAGGGCGTTATGCATATAGCGAAATTAATAATGCGTGGGCATCAAACAAACCGAGAACGACCTGCAAAATTGGATGTTTGATGGTTCCTCCAAGTGAAATTCAATTTCGTCGAAATTTCTCCATCCACATCTACCATCTAGTCAAAACTTAAGTATCTGAAAAAAGAATGAATGAATCTGAGAAGGAAAAAAAACGGAATAAAAGGGGAGTGGAAGACACTCTGAAAGATAGAATTTAAATTAAACTTTACCCTTTAGCTGTTCATTCAATTAATTTCTCCAGATTCGAAACAAATCTCGACATTTTTGATGAGCAAATTGCTATTTGAAGATGGGATTTAACTGTCGGAATAAAATATTATTCAAATTCTGCAACAATAGAAATATTATTAGAAAAATAATATTTATTATACATTTAAAATTTGAAATACTTTACCTTGTTACATATTTAGATTTTTAATCAGATTATAAGGCGAAGCCTGTTGTATATATTTTTCAACATGGAATTTATGAAAATATGGGGTATCATATTAATGCTCAATCTGATTATGCGATCAGCATGATCGATATCAGAAAGGAAAAATTGACACGATAATGTTAACATCCGGTTTTGATCAAATCTCACGAAACCAAGCTACGAAAACAGATCATTAAAAACCGGTACGCACTCTTTACTGTGATATAGGTACTGTGGAGATAAAAAAAGGAGAAAAAACGTCAAAATCTGAAAAAAGTTTAAATTTTAAGATTGAAGGGCATACCTATAAACTTTACCTTAAAAAAATTAAACTCACATTTTTATTCAAATTGAAACTGATTTTTTCCCCTAATAAATTCCAGTTTTCTTTGGCATTTTTAATACCTCTATTGACATTTTACTTCCGCGACCACTGACCTGCTCCATTATGGAATATAAGTCAACTTAATGCGTGCACTCTACATATATAATTAAACCTTGAGTTTCAGCGATTGCACCCCTTCGTAAACATTTGGGTCGCTCACCTCACTATCTGTTCAACAAGTAATTAGTTATACAATGTAATGATCAGTGGCCTCCATACGCTTCAGTTTACAGATGCCGTCAGCATTAAAGAGAAACAAATTTTTCCCCTGATTGTTAGCCTCGAGGCGACACAAACGATTAATTAAAAAATTATCTGTTTTAAGCACAAATAAGAAACAATTAGACTATCCATCCTCAAATTAATTCTTAAAGATTCCATTTAACATTTCTTTTTTAATTTATAAGATTTTCCAATACTTCCTACGTCTAGAATGATTTTAATTAATATCGTGGATATAAAGCTAAAATTTCTCTCAAGCCGTAATATAAATTTGTAGACGGGCGGGGAGCCCGAAAAAGGGCACCTATGGCGCTTAAGCTATAAATCCTATTGTGCTACTAAGCCGTAATATAATATATACATAATAAAATATAATGTATATATAATAAATCAATTAAATAATTTCAATATCAATCTAAATATTAGTCGAAGATAGCTTCCTAGCTATTTCAATTTCAGAAATAAACTCCTGGTAATTCAAATTTTCAAATTCGTACCTTCAAAATCAGAACTTATTTTCCAAATTGAAGAATCTATAAATAAATCTATATATTTGAAACGTTCGAAATTAAATGGTTTTGAAGGCAACTATTCTGTATTGCAATATTTCAAATGGAAAGACTTAAGTGAAATAAATTTAATAACATTAGGCAGTAAATGAATCATTAAAAATGTAGCGCTATCCAAATTTAAAACGAAGCACTGCATTGTAAATGGGAAAAATAGAGTTGTAATGGAAAATGGCATATTTTCAGTCTATTTAATTATTAATTGCTGAACTTTAAACTTGTATTTGAAATTATTTTTTCAAAGTTGTCAAGAATATATGAAGGATGGCACAGCAGAACAACCTAAGCGCTAAGAAAAACATTTTTGAGAAAACAAAAAATTTTCCCTAAGGCAGAACATTATAATAGTAAAAAATTGTTTAAAATGTTGTTTATACTCAAAACCAACTAATTAAAATCAAAACTAATCAACTCAACAAATTTCCGGTCATTTCTCAGTTCCCTAACTGCTAATTGAAATGTACAAAAGGTGTTTTGTGTTTTCAACATCTGAGAGTTAAAGATCGATCAAAATCTAGAAAAAAATAGAAAAAAAATACACTGAAGGCAAATCAACTTTTTCAGATATAAACTCCCAGTGGGCACACAAGTCCTAAAGTTGTCCTATAGACGTCTTATGGCGTACGTCTTGAGGACGTCCTGAGGACCTTTTAAAGACACGAAAAGATCCAAAGGATGTCTTAAGGACGTCAAATTGCATGACATAGAGGTACATTCTAAGGACGTCTTTAGGATGTCCCGGTGCCCACTGGGCTATTAGTGAAAAAAGTAGAAATAAAAATAGGAAAATTTTTTTAAAGATAGGAACGAAATAACAGGTTTTGGGGAAAAAATATTGAATTATACTTGCAAGAATGGCAATATTCTAATTGATCGTATCGTTTAAAAGCGAAGATTTTTTTTCATGAAAAAATTTTAAAATGTGAAAAAATTATTTATTTAACAAACTTGAGAATTGACCTAACTTTCTTATCTTTTCTTCAGCATTTTTTTTTTTAAATTACGGGATTTTAATGAATGATGGCTTTTTTTGGGGGAACAAATCTCTACTACTTCACATCATTCAATTTTTGATAAAACATTTGTTGATAGTTGAAATAATTAGAGAAAAGTTAGCAAAATGAAAATTGTATAAGCAAATAACTATAGCATATTTGATAATAATTGATTTATTTTCAACAATAGGATGAGGTGTAGTTGCAGATAATCTTTTTCCAGGGAAAATAAGCTATTATTGAACAAAATAATATCTTTCATAAGAAGCAATAAGCAGAAAAATTCGGCAAAAAATTGTTTAATCAATAATTTTTATGTTTTAAATTTTTGTATGAAAAATAATCTTGTCTATTTTACCATTCGATATAAGTCTATCTGCTCACAGCGCCGCGCAGTGTATGAGACTACGGGCTGTGTATAATGAGCATAGGGAATAAATAATCTCATAAAGGGCGCTATCAGCAGATAGACTCATATTGAATGGAGGCGTCGACATTTAATTAAATATTTTTTCCTGGTCCCATAGTATGCCTTAAGATAGATCGAAATTAATTCCAATGCAGAATAGAACGAAAATGTTGATACGATGGGGAATATTGTGGACCTCCATAAAAAAAGTATTTTTCGTTTGTTTGTAGAAAGCAGTATTCAAATATGTAACATGTTTGTACTAATATTTATTATTTTTAGGCAACTATGTACAAAGGCGGTACAGCATGTACTGGTTTACCGTGTCCCTCTACAGAGTCTACAGATGTCCAGTATGGATTGTGTATCGTTGAATTATGAATAACTAACGCTTTACACAGAAATACACTTTGCCGAAAGTGTTTCTTACGTCTTACGCTATACCTGACCGACCAAAATCCGATTTCTTTCTATTTAGTGTTCGCCAAAAAAATACATATTATGTAGTTTCATTAATTTAAATATGTACTTCATTCTTCTATCTACAATATATTTATGCATTTACACATTATATGAGTGTACGAAACATCTTAAGCAAATGAAGTCCGAGTGCAATTTCGACTGCTACTCTACGACATTGGCGTGCTTCCAGCTTTATCTTTGCAAAACAACATTTAGAAAAATTACAAAAGTATATTGTATTCAATATGTATAATTTAAATCATTAAATATCACAGAACTTGTAATTGTCGCAAGAAAATAATTACGCCGAAAGCATTCCAATTTGAATTTCGAATCGGTTTTTACGATTCAGTTATTAACCTAAAAGTGAAATCTTAGCCTGATTAAAAGTGCTTCAAAATTACGAAGAAAACTGAAGTGTTAATAAATTTAAACACTCTTTTCTCTTGAAGTTGAGTCTTTTGAAATAGAAATATATAAATAAAGTCGAAAGTTCGTACAAATTAATAGATACATATTCAATTTTTAATATGCTTTGAATACAAAGGCGTTTAAACTCGAAACTATTTTAACTTTCCAATGTTTAACATTGAAAGCGCTCAAATGTAAAAGGCTTTTTACATTTTTTAGTTTCCAAATATGAAAACATTTAAATTTTCAAGCACCTTGACTATGACTCGGGTTTATACTATAGTTTCGATTTCACATATTTCGAATCCCAAACAAATTTGTTCTCCTTGTTGAAATCCGAGTGAAGCATTTATACTTTATGCGATGACGTCATTTAATTTTAAGATCGTAGCGCTGAAATTTATCATCACCGTAACAATACATTTCTTTCAACGCATTTGCTCTTATGTACAATTTAATCGATTATACAGTTTACATACGTGCACTCTCACATGGACATATAGACAAATACGCATGCAGCACGCATACCTTTCCAATATAAAGGGCAAATCTCTTTCCATAATCATTCAACAGTATAGTGCTTTTTAAAATATCACATCGACCCAGAAAATGACTTCGGATCGTTATTTGATTGACGCGGATTAGAAAAGCTTTGAAGCTCTGTTCAGCGACCGATTTTTCTTCGCAACACGACTCAGATCTTGATAAAAACAAGCATATCAAAAAGAATACCATACAAATCTCAAGAAAGTACATGATTATTAGAGGCCAAACTTATGCATTCGTGGGTTTCGATAAAAAAAATAATGATAACAGTTTTAATCACAATAAGATGGAATGGCTTAATCAGTTTATCGGAATCCTAAAGATAAGAGCTGCGTCGATACCTGCGAAGATAAACGGGTGTACTAGCGAATTGCGTAATTCTATATAAGTTCTATCTCCGACAGTCATCTGCGAGGTTCGCAGGCATATGCGGTTATGGAACTGTCGAGACAACCTGCAGCCAATATAACCCGATGAGGATGAAAGCTTAAACAACTGACAGAACCAATGCGAGGGCCCATGAGGCCTGCATGAAATCTAATGGAATTTAAAGTCTGACCACAGATGTTGTACACGTTGATGCACTGATTTGTCGAACCACTGAAAAAACATAAAAGTAATATTGAGTGAAATGATATCGAGAATAGAAATACAAATTAAAGAATGTTTATGATGTTGCAGGCTGGTGGCGAAAATGCAAGACAAAAAGGCACTATTCTAAATTTAGAACATTTAAAATTCAATAATTATTATTATAATTTGAAACGCTCAATAATGTACAACTAAAAAGTGGAAGCCTTTTAAGAAGGAACGACCTCAAACTTCCAATCGAAAGATTTTGTTCAGAATTTTGTAAATTCGAAGGTATTGACAATCGAAACGGAATCTCTTAAATTTTCCTAAACTATTTTAAACTATTCAATTAAAATTATTAAAAAAGGTTTAAATTCACATTCGTTCAATTAAAAGCTCTCCTAATTTAAAATTATCCAATTTAAAAAAATATAATATGAAATTATGGGATTTTGATCTTTCTGAAATAATAATCCTAATTAAATAAGTATTAAAAGTCTGTCATTTCTAATTCTGCAACTTTGGACGATTTAAATTTGAAATTAAACCATTTCGAAAGTTTTAATAACACATTATTCAACACTTTCTTTTCAAAATTACTCTATTTCAAATGCGTATTTCTCATTATTTGATACTCGATACTTTAAACTGCGCAATCGAGAAGGCTCTCAATTATTTGAAATAAATTTGCAGAAGTTTAGTGTTCAAGTGTAAACTCTTGGAAATTTAATTTTTCAATATGGAAGGCTTCAAACTTAAAATTGTTTAACTTTAAGGTTAAATTTGAAACCAATTTTTTTTGCATATTTCAATATAGAAATATTGAATTTCAAAATGTTTCCAAAAGAAAAAAATTGACTCTTTGGTAGGCTTAAAATAATCGTTCTTAAAGATTTTAAACGTTTCGAATTAAACGATTGAAACCTCGGCAGAGATAACGTTGGATAACACAAGTTATGTATCCATGGAGTTCTATATGTCCATGGAGTTCTATAGAGTTATTCCTTTTTTTAAACTGGGCTTCTATTTCGCGGAAAGCGCTATAATCACTGCAGTGCTAATGATAATTTGAAAATTGCAGTACATTATCACAAGGGAGGGAGGGGTGTCCACACGACAAGATAATATTGGAGGTTGGTTAGGGTTAAGCAAGATATTATTCGATGTTGATTTCCACTCGTGAAGGTTTAAGTGCGGTGCAGAGCGCGAGGTGCCTATAAAAACAAGCGTACTGTCATTTAATTCAAAATTGTTTATAATGTCTGAGCTTTCATTTTATAAGAGTAAATTACTGATTGTTTGAATTACACATTTTTTTAACGCTTCAATTCTAAAAGTTCTAAATTCAAAAGAGTTCCAATTTGAGTTCATTAATTTGTAGTTCAGTCTTAATTGGATTACTTCAAATGAAAAAATTTCCAGCTTTAAGAGTTCGAATTTAACTGCAAAAACCGAGAAAAATGGTTTGAATTTTATGCGGGCATTAGTTGACAAATTCATTGCCTGCGCCATGTTTTGGTTGGTTTTCAAAGATTTCCCAGCTTCTAATTGGCTGGTAATAAATAGACGACGTTCAACTCGTCACACGCTTTTGCAATAGAATCTTATAATTTTATAATAATAAAAAGAATTTTACACAGAAAATAAAATTTCTAATTTAAGCTTATGATCAGAGATCTCCCGGATCTGCTCACGAATTCCCGGCATTTTCCCGTATTTTTCAAGGTGCAAAAAATTGCCTCTATTCCTGGATCGCTAGACACCCTGTTCAGTGTTATTTCCCGGTCCAGCAGCTACCCTAAGGAAGGCTCGTGAAAGGAAACAAAAAATTTTACCTTGCAAAGATATCGGCGGCATCGTGTACAGCAAAGGCAGTGATACTCTGCGATATCTGCAGCGTTTGGACCGATGAGTTTTTCCTCAAATCAAAGAATCTGATGTCACCGGTGTTAGATCCTGTGATGAGCGATGTGGAACCCCCTTTGCTTTTTCTAAGAAATGCTCCCAATACCCAAGCGTTGTGCTCTCTCCAGGTTATAACTTTTGCGTCTGGAGACGGAAGTCTGCGGTCGAAGAGTCGTACGGAACCGTCTCCGCACCCGATGACCATCATTGCTCCTTTAATGAAAATATTTTATTGCACATATATTAATGAATACATTCCAAACCATAAAGTCTTATTTCATATTACAATTGAATATAGTGTATTTTCTATTTTATAGTATAAACGAGGACAGATATATTCGGTAAAACGCTAATGGACAAATTCAGTAATGAGTGAGTTCTCAAAGAATGTGGTGTAGAGCAAAACACTGATTGACAAGAATGAAAGGTTGAGATGGTTTGTTCATATTGAGAAAATGGTTGGAGAACGTTCGACAAACAAAGTGTTTTATTTAAGTAAAAAGAATGGTAGTGTACCCAGAGGCAGGCTGAGGAACGAATGGTGGGAATGTGTGAATGAAACTCTACAGCGACATGATTTCAAGATCCATAGAAACACAATAGCTTGCATGAAAAGATGTACGGAAGTATGGATTGAAGAAGATTGCCAGAGGAGTAATAGACGCCTGAAACGAATGATTTTGGATACTCATGGGACCTTGTGGATAGCTTTGCTTAGTATATGTGATTAGGACAAAGAGATCTTCGTATGGGATGATCAGTCAATTCGTGTATTTTTGTATAAATTGTGACGTAATATGGCTTTGTGAAGCTCTCCATCTGGGGCGATTGCTAGAGAGATTGATCAGCGACCCATGCTGGATCAGTGTTGTGCAATGAGTGTGTTTGAATAAGCAACACGTGAATTCTAGATTACTCTAAAATCTATTCCCTTCTACATATTGCTTATTTTACTTATTTACCCTTACCATATAAATTCCTTGATTCCCGGTAGGACAACGAAGCTAGAACTTAATGGTATAATAATAAATATTAATAAAAAGAGTTCCCTCACAATTTCAGGTTTTTCCAGGTATCTTAAGTTTTTTCTAGTTTTAATTTTTCATGATATGGAGTCATTCAAATATTTCGCTTTTTTAAAACAATCGACTCGGAATATGTATACAGTTTTGCGATTTTATTATAAATAGTGTTTTTTTTTT